>CABHPP010124205.1:0-28922 GCA_902168425.1 Peromyscus attwateri
AAAAAAAAAGTGATACAGACCTCATATTCTGTATAAAAATTAACTTAAAATGGGTTATAGTCCTAAATGTAAAACACAAAACTATAAAACTTCGAGAAGAAATGTCAGAGGAAGTCTTGTGACTTTGGATTTAACAGTTTGTGGGTATGGGACTGTCTTAGTTAGGGTTTCTATTACTGTGAAGAGACACCATGACCATGGCAACTCTTAAAATTGGGGATGGCTCGATTACAGTTTCAGAGGTTTAGTCCATTATCATCATAGAGGGACATGGCTGCATCCAGGCCATGGCAAGGAGCTGAGGGTTCTACACCCTGATCTACAGGCAGCAGTAAGTGAACTGTGTGTCACACTGAGGGTAGCTTGAGCAAAGGAGACCTCAAAGCCCACCCCCATAGTGACACATTTGCTCCAACAAGGCCACATCTACTCCAATAAGTCCACACCTCCTAATAGTGCCACTCCCTTTGGGGGCCATTTTCTTTCAAACTACCACAGGGACCAGAAAGATAATCTCTCCAAATTTAGAATGATTAAACTTAACAAAAATTAAAATTTTTGTTCTGTTAAAAATATCATTAGAAGCTTAAAAAGAAAAGCTACATCTTGGAAGAAAATATCTGCCAAAGGTCAATATAAAATAATGTAAGTGTTGAATGGGTAGGACCTGAAGAAGTTATTTGATGACAGATAAACTTTTAGGAAGAAAATCAGTTCAGTGTTACTAGATATTAGGAAAAATCAATTTAAAACCATAACAAAGGGGCTAAAGAGATGGCTCAGCGGTTAAGAGCACTGGCTGCTCTTCCAGAGGTCCTGAGTTCAATTCCCAGCAACCACATGGTGGCTCACAACCATCTGAAATGAGATCTGGTGTCCTCTTCTGACCTGCAGGCATATATGCAGGCAGAACACTGTACATACTAAATAAATAAATCTTTAAACAAAACGAAACAAAACAAAATAAAACACTAGTTGGTGGTGGTGCACGCCTTTAATCTCAGCACTTGGGAGGCAGAGGTAGGTGGATCTCTATGAGTTCAAGGCCAGCCTGGTCTACAAAGTGAGTTCCAGGATAGCCAGGGCAGTTACACAGAGAAACCCTGTCTCAAAAACAAAACAAAACAAAACAAACAAACAAAAAAAAAATCCATAATGAGATGCATTAATATACTTGTTAATATACACAAGATAAAAATTAAAATATTAAACACAAATACATAATACCAAGAGGTGGCAAAGATATAGAGTCAGTGAACTCTCATTCCTCACTGGTAAGAGTATAAAATGGTATAGCCCAGTTGAAAGATAGCTTTATGGCTTCTTAGAAAGTTGAACATATTCATAGTAAATGATTCAGCAATTCTATTCCTAGGTATTTACTTGAGTACATTGAAAACGTCTGTTCACACACACAGAAATGTACTCAAATATTTATAGCAGTTTTACTCATAATCACCCCAAATTGGAAACCACCCAGATGTCCATCAACTAATGAATGGATAAACACATTAGGCTTTCACATAATGAAATACTACTTTGCAGAAAAATGAGGGGAACAATTGATTCATGATTCACAGAATAATATGGCTGTGTCTGAAATGCAGTTTGCTAAGTGAAAGAAGCCAGCCACCAAGGGCTGCACATTATATGATTCTGTTTATACAACATTCTAGCTAAGATGAAATTAGAGGGAGAGAAAACAGTGGAGTAGTTAATGTCCCCAGGTGAGAAGAAAGGTTGAGTATAAAGAAGGAGTTTGGGGACTTATACAACTACTGTGTGGGTTGATCAAAACCTATACAATGGTAACACACAAAAAGAGCCCTGAGTGCTCAGCCATAAATGAAACATACCCTTTCTCCAAGACTCAGGGATCATATCACAAGGTGCGTGCGTGCGTGCGTGCGTGCGTGCGTGCGTGTATGTATGTGCATGTGCATATGAGTGTGTGTAAGACTGTAAGAGGTAGAGGGTGGGGAGGGACTGGGGCTAAACAATGTCTTCTGGACATGACATGGCTTTGTACTCATGAACTCACAGCAGCAGTGGTTTTCTGCACAAGACCTGCACAAGATTAAGCCAACCAATAGTTCAGCGTGGGTGGGAGAAGAAAGCCTGAGCTCACAGCTGAGGCTCTATTGACAGTTGATCCCCTCTTGGGGGAGGGAAAGTCAGTTTTCTTTAGGGATGTGGCACTTGGTAAGGTTAACCATGGCCCGGTGGATGGCCCAGATCTGTGTATATTTGTACAATACTAATTAGCCTTAGTGGATTTAAAGAAAGAAAGGGGGGTGTGAAGTTGGGAGGGGGATATGAGCAGATCTAGGAGGAATTGGAGAGTGGGCGCAGGTATGAGCAAAATACATTGTATCCACTATACATTTCCAAAGAATAAATAAAAATATTATATTCAAAACCATGATCTCATTCTATGAAGATTTCTAAATGTCTGTCAGGACCCAAGGGTATTGGAGATGAAATACAGCCTGCTGGAAATTAACCTAACTGTATTATAATGAATACTAAAGCACACAGGATGAAGTGGGACACAGAGATCTGACTTTGCTTTGGAAAACAGAGTTTTAAGTGCATACTGAAGGCTAGGACAAAAAGATCCATGTGCGAGCACCACAATGGGTAAGTTTCTTTCCCACAGGACTGTGAGTTAGTAACTCTGAAACTGGGATTGAACACCGGGATGGGAAATTAAATAAAAGCAGAAGACATTGAGGATCTCTTAAAGCTAAAACCCTCTCATTACATTTCACTTCCGCTGTGACCACTCTCATGATGACGGGACATTTCTATTTTCCAAACTCGGCAGTTATTGTACACATTAGCTCCTGAGCCGTGCTATGAACCAGCTTTTAGAATGATGAATGCTCATCCTCTCTACAAAAAATAAGAAAACGTGACCTGGCCACTAGTGGGAATTGAGTACAGATGGCCCATGGTGGTACTTTGAACTTTGGCAATGGCTAGTGATTGGCCAGGCGGGACTGCTGGTCTTAGGTCACACTCATCTTTCATCCTCCATCTTGCTCTTTTCATTCTCTTGGGATCTGTTTGTTATGTCGTAAACCAACTTGTCATCGTTCTTTCTGTGGTGACCAGAAGCAAAGTGGTGTTTGACCTGAGGGCAGGAAGTTGTGGTGACTAGTGAGAACTGCTCTTCCAAATGGTTCTGCGTACAGAGGTATCTGTGCCAATCCTGACGTTAGCTGAATTAAAGAGGAAGCTCTACTGCAGGTGCCCAGAATGGAGGAAAAGGGAAGAGAGCAGCCTCAATTGTAGCCTCCAGAAGAACGCGTTCTTTCCAAACCTGCAGATTAAACCTTATTTAATTGAAATATTTGAAATCCCCTTGCAAGTAGAAACAGAGCTGCCTCTCCATGGGCCAGAGGCACAAATACATTTTAAACATTGACTTCAGGCATTTTTTAATTAATTACTATATGACAACCTTAAAATCCTCTGAAATATTTTTTGCGTTCTGATTGATGAATAATCCACCGTAGAAAATTAAAGCAATAGATTTCAGTTGGTTAAAATCACTGTACTCTACCCAGGCTGAGAACTTAATTGATCCTAAGTAAGATTTAGGTGTAACATGAAATGTTCTTATTAAAAAAAAAAAAAAAAAAACCTGGAGCCAGATATTGGGGTGAAAGCTGAAAGATCAGAGAAACAGAACAAGCCAGCCACATTCTTAACTGTAAGATATCCTCAGCCTCAAGAGCGTGAGTCCCTGTTTCCTTATGCCTTATATACCTTTCTCTGCCCTGACATTACTTCCTGGGATTAAAGGCATGTGCTTCCCAGTACTGGGATTAAAGGCATGTGCCACCACTGCCTGGCTCTGTTTCCAGTGTGGTCTTGAACTCACAGAGATCCAGACAGATCTCTGCCTCCTGAGTGATAGGATTAAAGGTGTGTGCCATCACTTTCCGGCCTCTATGTCTAATCTAGTGGCTGGCTCTGTCCTCGGATCCCCAGATAAGTTTATTAGGGTACACAATATATCATCACACTTAGGTGACAGAACTTCAGATAGCTGGATCCCGGTATTGATGGCAACTAGCTGTGGATTGGAGAATTCCTTGGTGTGGCTTCAAAGCTTTAGTATCCCATTCTGGTGTCATCTTATGACAAGAAGGAGCATCACTGTAAAAAGTAGGCACCGTCTATAATGTGGCAGTCAAACATTTTGTTACCACAGTGAAAACTTGAATTATTTTGTCTGTTATGTGTGGTATTAGACGATATACGAAGCCTTGGATTGCTTTGTATCACACAAGTCTTTGACTTTTAAAAATGGAGAAGTGCAGCCACTCAGCATGTATGCTTGGTTCTCCTTCTCTTAATTATTTTGTCTGTTGAAACCCAACTTCTTAAATAACAACCCTGCATAGAGCACTTGCTGTGTACAGCTTTAGCCTGTATGTTCTACCCAAGGCACATACGTAAGTGCGCATAACCTTCCTGAGCAGGCATCGTGTACCCATTTAATACACGTGGAGGAGAGCTGAGAGAATAATGAGCCGCTGTCCCACACACCTATCAGGTATACAGTGAAGTTTCTCATGGCAAGCTTGTCTGAGCCTGAACTCTTCACCCTTTCTGCTCTGTCACACTCTCTGCCCACTTAACCTGACTCAGCTGCGAGCTTTCGGCTAAGAAACAGGCAGCTCAGAATAACCCATCAGCTGGGGTTGGGTTCCTGCTCAGTCTGGTCAGTTCTGGCAGCCTAGAGAAGAGGGAGAGCAGAAGCTGGTACAGCATGGCTAGTGATGCACGTTTTCCTGTGCCTTCCGGGGCTCTGCTCCCCCTCCGCCTTGCGCCTCTTCTTGGTCTCTTTATGATGGATGCCGCCTCAGTGGTGGGAGTTGGTGAACTGCCAATCATCTTGCTCTTCTCCTGATCAGCCCTCAGCCAGAAATAATGGGGGGGGGGGATGTAAGGGGAAAGGAAACTTACAACTTGAAACCGTTTGGAATTCATCAGAACTGATGTCATCCTGTTTGTGTGTGTGTGCTTTTGGAAAGAGAATCTGAATGAAGCCCTTTGTGTGCTCTGCTGATTGGAGATGGGAAGCAGGGCTGGAGGAGATCAAATCTGCAACCTGTGGCACTTGGGCTCCTAGGCCATGGAGGGAAAAGGAAAGGGAACCTTGAAAGTGAAAGCTGGCTCAGTAATGGCTTTCAGTGCAGTTCAGGTCAGTGAACTCCTCACGGCCGCCAGTAGCGGGGAGTTTAGGACCGAAGTGCAATAAGGGACATCTCAAAGATGGCCGTTCATTCCTTCCCCTTACTCATGTTAAGCACCTACTAGAAGACAGTCACTGTTCTGGGTGGAGGGGCTATGACAGTCACCAAACGGGCCAAGTTTCTGACCCCAGGGGGCTTACGTCCTAGTGGGGAAAATCCATGGCAAACAAACATACAAGAAGCTTTCGTGAATGACAGGTGCTCTGAAAACATGGAAGCAGCAGAGAGGCCAGAGCTGACCCCTGTACGAGGACAACTTCTAGAGGAGATGATGACATTGGAGCAGTGACTTGGAAGATGGGAAGGACCGACCTCATAGAGCTTTTGAGGACCAGAGTTCTGGGCAAAGGTCTAATTAAGCCTAAAGGTAGGACGGGCTTGAGAAGCAAAGAAGAGGGTCTGGTGAAGTTCAAGGTGTGAGTGGAGAGTCAGACCAGGTGGTACTAGAGAGGCAATCAGGATCCTGAATAAATAACCTGGCGACCAACCTCTGGAAGCTCTTTCTACCAGAGCAGATGAGAACAGTCCCAAGTCACTGCAGACTGTGTGCTAAGAGCAGATCAAACAAATCTGCAAAATCAGAGGTGATGACTCTGCTGTAGGACTTTGAGGGAGCACGGAGGAATGGGCTGGGGACATATGGCAGCCACAAGTACTTGCCTGGAATGGGCAAGGTCCTGAGTCTGAGCCCCATCACTGTAGTAAACACAAGGATACAGGCTCTGTGGTTGTTCAGGGCTAGGACCTTCCTACACTCAGGAGATTTTTCACATTTGAGACCTAAGGTTGCCTTGTTGCACAACAGTGTGTATTGAGCTTGGTGTATGTCCCCTTCCCCAAATGCACAATTCAGCTGTTTGTTTGGGCCCCCCACTTCCCTACTTATATCTTTTTTCTTTTCAAGACAGCATCTTTCCTTGTAGCCCGGGATGGCCTTGAATGTGTGATCTTCCAGCATCTGCCTCCTGAGTGTTGGGATTACAGGACTGCACCATCATGCTTTACACTCCTTTCTTTTAAAGTGTTATTTTCTCTTTCCTCTTTTGGCCTCAAGCAGGTCTGTTTCTTAGCCTCTGTCCATTTTACCTTTATCAAATCTTGCTCTGAGGAAAGTCAGAACAACTCATTCCTACCCAGGCATAAAGGACCAGCATGCAAAAAAGCTGCCTGCGATTTCGGAAAGGAAGAGAAGTTTCCTGATTGATTCCATCTCTAGGGTTCCCTGGAGTGAGGAAGAGTACCTCCTCACATTTGCATGTGCTTGGAATGTTCTTCTCACAGACTCCCATTCAAGCATCATCTCCCAGGAAGGTTTCTTCAGGGAGAGAGCTGTCTACACTGTTTATGCATCTCAACTCTGCCCTTCTAGTGCTGTGCTGTACACGGCCTGGTGAAGCTGTCTCTCTACATATGATTGTACTTCTAGGAACCAGGCAGACAATCTGTCTCAGTTATCTGTTCTCTGGGTCAGAGCACAATGCCAGACTTCTGTCTTCTCCCTGACCACAGTCTAGGGAAGGGTCCTAAGGGCTTCTTGTTTGAACACCGGAGGCTGATGAATTCATGCTTATTAGAGGTCCCTTCTCTTCTCCTATTGTCCTGTATTATCTTCAGTTTTATTTAACCACATTTATAACTATCACTGTCTAAATTTCTAGCACTGTAAGATACATTTGTTGGCAAGCATCCTCTTTTAAAACGCAAATAGACCCATGAGGACTGAGCCTTTACGTTTATGCAACAATCATGTGTTTTGATCTTTTCCGCTGTGCACTGTCCAATTACCGTGCTCAGATTCTAAGGGACGGAGACTACTTTTCCCTTCCCATGTGTTGAGTCAAGAGCTGCAAATCAAGACCTGGTAGTTCTACTTTTAAGAATACATCTAAAACAAACAAACAAACAAACAAACAAACAAATCAGATTGGCAAAATAAGTTTAAGAATAAAAATATGGACTGTGGTAATTACTTATTATAGAAAAGGAAGAAAATTGATAATGAGAGACTCATGAGGTTTTATCAATATGATGGATAACTATTTTAAAGTTATTAAGGAGTATCTTATGAACATAAAATATGCTTTCATTGCTAGGTTAAATAAAAAAGGAAGTTATGAAATTTGTTACCGTATTGTTAGAGTTACTTATTCAAAACAGTTTTTGAACATCTACTGTGTGCAAGGACTGAAAAAGCAAAGGGAAAGATGATCATACTCATCACCCTCATGGTCTTAAAGTCTTGCTGAGAAGACAGCAAATAATTGCCTTGCACCGTGCTGTATGTTATAAAGAAGTGTAGGGAGCGATGAGCACGTCTGGTTTGTCAAACTGTCAGTGTATGTGCGGGAGTGCAGTAAAGAAACTGCAGAGCTGGCCACTCTGTGATTACAGGGGTACGTTTTTATTGTGAGTAAGGGAGAGAAAATGTCCAGAGGCATCTGGAAGATTCCAGAGCAGAGAGAAAAAGAAACAGACTGGGCAGGGCCAGCGGATTGAAATGGACAGGGCTATCTGTGAGGGAAGGGAGGGGAGTGGGAGAGAATGGTGGAGACAGAGTGATGGCAGGAGCAGGGGAGGAAACCTGCCATTATATAGAGAAGAAAGGGGTATGGGGAGGAGGGAAGCCTGGGGAGGTGAGAAGGACCGGTAAGCTGGCATGGGGGCTTTGAAATGCATAACAAGCAGTGTGAATCGGAACAGAGGGGACCTGGAGGCCAGCAGGACTTTGATATGCTGATAGCTGCCACAGGTATAGCCATGGAGAGCTTTGGCTCTTCTGCCAGGAACCACGGGAAGGACTCCTTTGGGTTTCATAAGTTTCTGAGGAATTCTGGCTTTTATCTAACCACAAGAAATCCTTCTATAGGATTGAATTGAATTGAGCCTAGACTGTCATTTTGGAGTTTGGGAAACTGGAGTTTCCTTTGAATCTGACCATCAAGGGCCTTGCCTATCACAGCCCAGAGACGTCTCGCTATGAAGCCCTTAAGAAGCCCTGAGAGCTAATGTAATGAGTAAGGCAGGTTTTCCAAGCACTTGAAGGAATTACACAGTGGCTACCTGTTTGTGAGTACATCATGTGTTCTCATTAAGCCCTATCCTTAATTTTCCACATCTATAGATTCTTCATGTCTATAAAACACATACCTTAGTATTTAATTATAAAGTTACCAGCTTAAAAGTTGTTCCTGTTGAAAGCTTACTTCAATGTCCACTGTACAGGAAGCACTCAAAAATAGGTATTATTAGGTATTATCTAACAGGTATTAACTTGTATAACTTTCAAGATGTTTTCTAAAGGCTTTGAGATAATTTTGTAGGTCATAGGACATCTACTAGTATATATATCTAACATCATGCTTGGCTCCAGTTTTGGCTGCCATCTTGTTTTCCTTAACTGGAATAATATATGCTATGGATGCATGATGGATAAATAAACAAATTGTGACAGGGCAAGGTGGTGCAGAAGTTCCTCCACCTTGCATTCTTGCTGAGGTCATTTCTGGTTTAACTAGAATTCAATCTCCTAGATGGAGGATTCCATGGAAGATCACCCAACTCTATTTCAGGAACCCAAGGTCAGGATGCCCCAACTAACTTACTTTAGGTTCTGTTAAACTACTTGCTTACACAAAACCTCCTCTTGCAGCTGCAGATTGAGGTAAAAGGATGTGGTTTTTGCCTTTAAAAATCCTTTACCCTAAACACTAAGTGCTACACTTGGGTCCTGAATACTTGAGTGTAGCCCCAACCAGTGGAATAAAGACTTCTATTGGCTATAAACTGTGGGTGAGTGGTCATCTTTGGTGGGCTCCCCATAACAAAAATGACATGTCTCTCAACTAAGTTAAGAACTCACACTTTCATGTGGACACACAGTGCTCAGGTGTCAGATATTTCCTCTACAACTTCATAGACCAATCTGAGATTCCCACACATGCTAATAATGCTTTCCTTGACTTCAATACATATTCAGACGTGAGTGCATATACTGATTCCCCGAGTAAATATCAAATGGACCTAACTGCTGGAGAGAACAACAGTCATAATAAAAAGCATTCCCCACCTCAAAAAAAAAAAAACAACCCATCAGGCGATTTTAGAAAGTCTCTTACAAACCAAACTCTCTTGCTGAGGCTTCTGCCCGTGTCTTTCTGTGGGTACAACACAAAAGTAGTAGATGCTGGGATAACTCAGTACTGATTTCAGCCAATGATTGCTAATGTTACTAAACTCTTAGGGACACGCACGCACGCACGCACGCGCACACACACACACACACTCACTCACACGTTTTCTGGTGGTCTAGGCCTGTAATTCCAGGTACTCAGCAGGCTGATTCAAGAGAGTCTTTTTTTTTTTTTTTTTTTGGTTTTTCGAGACAGGGTTTCTCTGTGTAGCTTTGTGCCTTTCCTGATCAAGAGAATCTTAATCGCAAGTTCAGGTCCAGTTAGGACAACTTAGTAAGACTCTATTTCAAAAATAAAGCATAATTAAAGGGTTGAGACTATAGCACACCAGCCTAGCAACATACAAAGCCGTAGGCTCAATCCCTGATAACAAAATCTAGCATACACCAAGGTTGATGATGGGTGATGTCTTGCTCTAGCAGCTGGGCCATGCTATTGAGGAAGAGTCATTATAAGCACTGGGCAAAGAACCCTAAATCTGGAAGTGAGACACATAGGCTTTGGTCCCACCTAATTAGAGGCCATGTCTCAGGGGTGACTATTTCTGGGTGTTTAGTTTTGAGTGTTGAAGTCTATCTTGTCTTTTACACACAAAATTGTTCCATGTTGGATGCTAGATTATATGATCATCCTACTTCAATTCAGTAAATAGCTATGTGTCTATGAGTCTCCTGTTGGAAACAAAGCATCTCCCCCCCCCCCCTTTTTTTTTTTTTTTTTTTTTTTGGTTTTTCGAGACAGGGTTTCTCTGTGTAGCTTTGCGCCTTTCCTGGAGCTCACTTGGTAGCCCAGGCTGGCCTCGAACTCACAGAGATCCGCCTGGTTCTGCCTCCCGAGTGCTGGGATTAAAGGCGTGCGCCACCACCGCCCGGCAAGCATCTCCCTTTTGAAGAAGGTAGGAAGAGAGGAAAACAAGCCAGGAATCTCTGGGATCACTGAGATTTCTGATTATTCCCCACCTGTCCACTCCGGTCATAACTCTCCAGAAGGGACAGGAGAGAGGCGAAATCATCAGATAGATTTGTGGGAGCCTCAGACTGAGAACTTACTTTTTGGACTTCAGAATTCTGAAGAGAATTCTGAGCCCTGGATGGCTGCTTCCCAGCAGCAGAGCTTGGCCAGGAGGGCAGCACCACAGGGTAATCTGGCTCCTTCCCCATGGCCTGAGAGATTCCTATACTTTCTTCCACTTCCTGATGCCATTTGGGGAAGAAAAACAGAGGTGCTAGATCCCAGATAAATAATTTGACTGCTTAAAGCTGAATGGGATGGGATTAGCTTTGAATGGAATATTTTTAAAAGCCTTTTTACCGGTCATCAGCAAGAAAGGACACTTTAGGGAAATATATGATCAGTTACATGAAAAAAATGCCTTCCCCCTCCCTCTACACTTATGTCCTCAGGGTCAGGACAAGGTGAATCTGTAACAAGCATTTGTTCAATGAGTCATAAACAGACAACAAAACACTATTCTAGCATTATCCTGTAGAAATATTAAATCACTTTCTGAACTAATATTTCTAGTTATTATAATAGAGAGGCTGAAATACAAACAGAAAAGAATTATCTGTGTCATTTGGACAGGGGTTTGTGTCCCTATGGTATAATATAAGCCAGTCTCCAATTTCATAAGGATTTAGTTTTCTTTTTTGACATTTTCCACAACTATTGCCAGAGGCAAGCTAACAGATTACAGTCTCTACTGACTTTACTCACATAAGGAAACCCCAGAGTTCCAATATTTACCAGTTAAGCAAAAACCACATTTTGAATAATTACATATCAGCTCCTCATCAGATCTGCAAAGAGATTAAAAATATACTCTAGACCCATCGTTAAAACAGCAGATGTTTATTTATTTGACTCTGGGAAGTTTGATAATAGTTGTATTAAAGTTTCCTAATATAAATATTTTCAATGAAAACATGGTAAGTTAAACATAGGTTTATGAAGAGAGCTTGTGTGAAGCTTGGGGAGAGATCTATTTCTTTTCTCTAAGTGGATAGAAAATATGTTCTATGACTAACAAGTAAATGTACTATTTTTCTATTTAGAGATATTAGCTGCTTTAGTATTTAATACTCATCTCAAGGGTTATAAAACATTGTGATCATAGCTTTTCTTGCATGTTCCCACCCACAGTACATTTTCTTGTATTTCTTTTTTTAAAACCACAATTTGCTTTTCTAAACACATTTCTAACTAGTATAGACAATAAAACTGAAAATCTTTGGAAAGTCTTTGCTTTTTTTCTGTTAATGAAATCCTGAAAAGGAGTCTTCCCTTCCTTCCTTCCTTCCTTCCTTCCTTCCTTCCTTCCTTCCTTCTTTCCTTCCTCCCTCCCTCTCTCTGTCTTTCTTTTTTACAAATGTAGAGAGAAACATGATTTTTAAGCTGACTTTGGCTCATTTTGGTGAAAGCTCATTTTGTGCCTTTGTTGCCTTTCTGAAAAAGAAGTTCAAATTCCACTGGGTGGTGAAAGCCTTTGGGTGCCAATAATTAGTCGACAGGAATGTGTGTTCTGTCAGACAACCGGAGGGAAAATCAGGACTCAGACCTGCAAGGTGGCTTCCTGTGGATTAACTGAATGAACTTGGTCACTGGTGATGGATCAAAGCAGCCTCATTTCAATGCCAGCACCAACAAGCACCAGTGAATGCATCCTTAACTTTCATTGTCTGCACAGAAATAGGAGCAGTGAAGACTCAGTTCAGCAGTTCATTAAGTACACCGTCAATGTCAAGTGCTGGAGCAATCCTAGAACATCCAGTGCAGAGCCTCTGGAAAAAATCTAGTCTGGCGGGGCAGTGGTGGCACACGCCTTTAATCCCAGCACTCGGGAGGCAGAGCCAGGCGGATCTCTGTGAGTTCAAGGCCAGCCTGGTCTACAGAGTGAGTTCCAGGAAAGGCACAAAGCTACACAGAAAAACCCTATCTTGAAAAACAAAACAAAACAAAACAAAACAAAACAAAACAAAACAAAAATCTAGTCTGCAGCTGCCTCACCCAGGACTCATATGGTTTTCTAACACAATACGCTTAAGGCAAAACAAATATCCATAAAACATGCTAGGAAATGAAAGGAAGCACCAGAAGGCTGTTTCAGAACTACATTCGTCTATATGCTATTCTACCTTGATGATATTTTTGCTTATTTACTGGAAGCCCTATGATTTGATTTAAAATGCTTATAGTGGCTGGGCGGCGGTGATGTATGCCTTTAATCCCAGCACTCGGGAGGCAGAGCCAGGTTCAAGGACAGCCTGGTCTATGAAGCAAGATGCAGGACAGGCACCAAAACTACTCAGAGAAACCCTGTCTTGAAATACAAAAACAAACAAACAACAACAACAACAAAAGTGCTTATAGTGAAGTGATGGGTCTTCCCATCTGGAAACCTGGGATTGGGTTACCTGTAAATAAGAATGATCCTTGCTATGACACTGTGGAGGTCGCTGAGTGTGCCTCTCTGCTGTCCTCAGAGATGATGTACTAAGTAGCCCTTAGGTCTCACTAGTTGATTCTGGGGGTAAGGAGGAAGGAAAGAAAAGAAGACAAAGCTCACTCTGTGACAGGTGAGGGACACAGAGGTAAGGAGGCGAGGTGGGAGCGGAGCCGTGGGTGGGGAGCTCTTGTGGTGCTGAATAGTCTTCCAAGAAGGGTGGATTTGAGCTGAAAGGTTTCCCCAGGGAGAGAGGGGGATGGGGGATGGTAAGAGCTGCACCTGAACAAGAAGGCTCAGGTGGTCAGTGGGTCTGAGGAAAGCTTGGGATCCTGGAGAAGAGCTGGCAAGATCTAATGGGGCTGGAGGCAGCTTGCATATCGCGTCTACTTTGAAAGGTAACCTGTAGGTGATATAGAGCTATCAGAGTCTTAAAGCAGGATGAAATGTCATCCAATTTACATTTTAGAGAGATACTGACAGCAGTGTGGAGGATGGAGTGGAGGAGGCTGCTATTGGAGAGAGTTCAATTAGGAGGTAATTGCAGTAGCTGCAATAAGAAAGTATTGGAGTCTAAAGTACTGCCTTCAATTGACAAGGGCTTTCTAAGGGACCTGGATGCAGAGGCTATTATCTCTACAGACTGCAGAGCTTTATGGGCTCCAGAATCACAGCCTGCATGCTTGTCCAATGAAGGAAGACCAAAGTGGGAAACATCCTCGGGAATTCAGACATTTGTAGCACTAATGTCCGTCTTCTGTAATCTCTGTCTTCCCCTTTGAATATCACTGACAGACAGTTCATTTTCCTCCCCGGGAGGCATTAAATAAAGCGAATGAGCAGTTCACATTTGGGAACCATGGGAAGAATTATTTATGGATTCACCACAACTCGGAGGTGTTTGGAACCATGACCACCATAGAGGGAGTCCCTTATGAGGAGGGTGGCCAGGGAGCATCTGCTGGCCCTCAGGGGTGGGTGACAGACCCGGAGGAAGTGCTTGTGTTGGGAAGGCGGGACAGTCATTTGACAGAGTTTTTGTTATGGTAGATTGCAGATGGCTTTGCAACAGAATGACTTTTTTTTTTTCCTGCCTTTTTTGTGATGGAAAATTGTTCCAGAGAGAAAACCTGTTAAATCTGTGTTCTGCCTGTACAGGACAGATTTGATTCAAGAACAGCTTTTGGCAACACTGGAAGGGAGTGGGCCTGTTCACAATGAGCTTCCACTCCTTAAAGAAGTTGGGCCTTTCACCTCGGCCGTTCTGGTCTCATGGTTTGTGTCGTCAGGCCTGGACAAAGCACATGAATCTTCTTTGAAGTGATTTTGTCATGTCCTGTCAACGCCAGCTGTTTGCACGGCAATTTCATCCCTCTGGTCTATATTTTGTCTTTATAGGAGGAATGGAAACTCTCTTAAGGAAGTTCCTCTCTCAGGAGAACCCCACATGTCCCAGATCTTCAATCACACACACTCCAGCTAAGTCAGCAACCTCTTCCCCATACTGCCATTTGCACCCTGAAACAGAAGGTGGGGTTGTTTCTGCAAAGTATTTTCCCTATGTTTTCCTGGGATAGTGGTGGTGACGTGTGTGTGTGTGTGTGTGTGTGTGTGTGTGTGTGTGTGTGTGTGACCATTCCGGACAGCACACTCAAGGGTGACCAAAACACCACACTGACTGCAGGGTCTTTGGCAACAAATAACTTTGGGGTGCTGCATGTGTTTATTAGTAAAAGGGGGAAATGAGGGCGGATGTAAATTTTACATCGGGAAAATAATCCTGTAAAACACTAATCTAAGCTAAGTAGGAATCTAGTCAGCTCTAAGTTCCCCCAGGTGCCTGTAGAGTTGATGGGCACAAAGGAGGAGGCATTCAAGAGGAAACATGGGAGCAGGAGGTGGGGGTGGGGAAGGAGCAATAGAGAGAATATATCCGGGTCCTGAATGGCCGGCGTGAGCATCAGTCCTGAAGCAGAGCAGGCTATTGCTCGGTTCTAGGGGATAGATGCCAAAACCTGCCCTGGAGACAAGCACGGTACTGCAAGAAGAAAGTGCCCGGAGCCCATACATTTGTATTTCAAACCTCTTCTTCAGAATATTCCTACCTTTCGAGGAGTTTTGTAATTAATAAAATACAAGCCTCATAGACACGCATTTTTTAAAACAATGCCTCTCAAAAGTGCTTTGTTTTTCTAATTAAAGTACAAAATAAAAACACTTTGACAATGGTCTACTGTACAACAAGCAGACCATACACCAACATTTTATTTTTCAAAGGGCTCCTCGTGAATAAGCTGAAACACACACACCGGAAGCACGCACTGGTCTATCCCCCACCCCACCCCCTGCCCAGGTTCTTATGTAAGAGTGCAGTAATGATTCTCAAGGATGGGCACAGATACAAGAGAAGAATAAACAGGAGGGAGAGGAATAAAGAGTCTCCATCTCACCTTGCAGTAGGAGGGTCTTTGGGAGTCGCAACCATTATTCGTAAGTGGGCAAGATTATTAATACACCAGAGCAAAGGGGTGTTTAATGTCTTTATAGATGAGAAATGAGGGCAACAGGCATCTTCACATCAGCTGTCAAGAGTCCTCCCATTTTTAGCTCCACAGGAGGCAGGTACTGTGCTGACAGCATGGGAAGGTAATTCCATTTCTTCAGAAAGGTAGCTTCACTTCTCACGTGCCATCTCGGAAGCCTTTCTTCCATTAGTGTGGATTAAACACAGAGACGACCCAGACTTTTGCAGTGCGAGCAGACTCAAGTCAGCACTGTCAGTGTCTAGCTCCTCATAGGTGCATTCTTTACGGAGACCCTGGGTCAAGTTCTTTACATACACCACCTCATTTATTTATTCCTGATAAATAACAATGATGAGTTGATATCTTCTTTGCCTTACCAGAGGTGGATATTGAGACAGTTTTAGTGACAGATTCAGGTTTCTTAGCTAGCAAGTGTCAAGTGAGGATTCCACCCACCCGTCACTGGACAACACCCTATTCTTGAATACTTTGTGAAAGGACACCCCATTCTGAGTCCTTAGCGCTGGTCCTGGGAGTCAGGGTGTACTTGTTCTCTTGCCTTAGGGTACAGTGATGATTACAACCTCTCACGTACATGTCAATATAGCCTAGTAAATATCATCAAATAGGAATCAGCAGCCAAGCTATCCCAAATGTTTTATGATTCTTACCATATGTGTTTAGTTGTGTTATTACGTTGCCTGTCCTAATTAAGATGATAGAAATCTGAGCCGAAGTAGCTGGTTATTTGGATGCCAGAGCTAAAATACCATACCTACCACCCTGAGCCCTTTCATTCCCAATGTTGCTTGCTATTTGCTGTCCAACTCCATTTTTTAAAACAATTGTGACTAGAAATGTTAAAAGATGAATATTTCTGTCAAATATATACCCGAACAGATAAAGCTTACCCAGTAAACCTGAAGCAGTATGGGGCTGCGTACTTTAGTAAATTGTGGATCTGCCTGAAAATTTGAGAGCTTTCCAGCAGTTCTTTGGTCCTATTAAATGGAGGGAGGATACAGTCACGGCAGAAAGGGATAGGTTGAAATAGTTGATAGTTTATCTGACTAGTAAGGGTAAGTCATGACTGGACATTGTGGTGGTGAGTTTTTGTCAACTTGAAACAAACTAATGTCATCTGGGAACAGGAAACTTCAATTACCTCCATTAGACTGGTCTATGTGTATATTCCCGGGGGACGTTTGATTGATTAATGATTGATGTTGGAGGTCCCAGTCCATTGTGGGTGGTGCAACTCCTGGGTAGGTGATTCTGAATGGTATAAAAGAGCAGGCTGAGCAAGCCAAGGGCTTGCTCAGTGTTGAGGCCTTGATGTGTGGAGTTGGAATGTAGATCCTTTTCTAAAACCAGGAACATGATTGGCAGAGCCAGTAATAGGCTGGGGCTAGGGTCTTGGGAGCTTTTCTCTGAGGCCCCATGTATGGAGAAGGAACACAGCTCTTTCTCTAAATCCAAGAATAAGCTTGGCAGAGTCAGTGATGTCCTGGGGCCAGGGCCTTGAGGGAGCTCTAGAGGACCATGAGAACCCAACTCTTCTCATTGGATGGGATATGGTTATCAGTCCCAAAGCCACTATGTGATGGTCCCTAAAATCCTTGAGATATCCTGTGTTCTCTCTCTGAAACACTGTCTAATTAACTTCTTGCTGACTCTGTCCCATTGTATGATAGTTTCTACTGACTTTGTCCTATTTCTACCCTGGATATAGTGTATAAGATGCTGTATTTTTTTTAAATTGTATGCTAACTTTAAATTTAATTTTAAAATGGTGCAAACACTTCCAAGCTCTATTTTATTATTTTTTTTAGAATCACTGAAATACACATCAAGTCATGAAAACTTCTGATTTCCTAGTTGTAGTCTATCCTCCCCAGGAAAACATGCTTAGCTGTATTTATAAATTTTTCCAATTTTCAGGAATTATACATATCCTGAATAGATGCATTGATTCCATTACATAAAATAATAATAACAATACACACAATCTTTTAACTGTGCATTGGCATTTGACAATAATCACAGACATGGTCATAAGCCAATAAGTATAATACTTTATTAATTGATGCTGTACTTCTTAATAAACTTGCTTGGCATTAAACAGAGCCTGTGCAAGCTTCAGCATCCTGGCTTTTATAGTTTCTATCTGTTTCATCCATCCTGGTCCAGTCTATTAGGAGCATGTTACTGAAGAATGGCCTGTTGGTCCAGGTCAATCTGTGCTCCTTCATGATCACTGCTTCAGTTCCTACCTCTAGATTCCTGTCTTGAGCTTCTGCCCTGAATTCCTACAAAGATGGCTTGTAACTTGTTAGATGAAATAACGCTTTCCTCCCCAAGTTGCTTTTGGTCAGTATTTTAACACAGCACCAGAAAACAAACCGGAACAAGCATTTTGGTAAATGCGGTGTATTTAAGCAGAGCTAGGCGAGAAATGTTTGCCTTATTCTGAAAAGATGAACTTAAGGATGAAAGGATGGAAGTGGTTGTCCTGTTATATATCACTGTGTCAGAGATAAATTTTATAGTTTGATTATCTTAAGTTTAAAATTTAAACCTTAACCACAAGACCAACCTGCTAGGCAAGATGTGCCCATTTGTACACCAGTGACATTACAGGTATGAGAGTAACCAACTTGTAGTTTGAATGAACTAGTCCCGTGATCTCCGGCATTTGAATTCTTGGTCCTCAGCTTGTGGCACTGTTGTTTAGGAGGTGTGGCTTTGCTGGAGGAAGTATGTCATAGGGGGGCTGGCTCTGAGGTTTCTAAAATATCACACCATTCTCTACCTTGTGCTTATAGCTCAAGACATGGGCTCTCAGCTTCTAGTCCAACCACCAAGCTTCCCTGCCAGGGAAAGACTCTTATTCCTCTGGAACCATACCACCTTATAAGTTGCCTTGGTCATACTGTTTTATCACAACAATAAAACCCCTACCTAATCCACAATTACTTTCTGATTGGATTTGAGGTCCACCTCACAGGTGAGAATCCATGCCTGGTACTGTAAACTTGGTCCAAATCCCTTGGTAGGTGAGGTCATAGGTTCTAGCAGGGAAATAAGTACTATCATTTAGCTAAACTGGCATAACATCAGAATTCCTACTTACATTTATGTCCACAGACAAATGCTACTGTCAGTCTTAATCAGAGAAGCCTTCCTTTCCAGTGAATAGTGGTGAATATAGAGACTCATGGCTGCACAAGGTGTTGAGAATGAGTAGGTGATGAGGGCTTAGCCTCAAATAAGACATTTATATCACTGGTTCTGGGGTTCAGGGAATACTAAGGAAAAGGGGGCAGAAAGAATGCAAAAGTCAGAAGATTGGAGAAGTTCTGAGAAACGCCGTTTCCTGAGTAAGAAGTCGTACATATTATAATTATTAAAGCAAAATAGCTGTGGATGCCTGCATTGGGTCTACCCTAGAATGGGTCTATCAACAGTCAGACATGGGTGAAGGAGGGGCTTGGAGGAGTCCAGATAGGCTCAGACGAGGGAAATCATTGTCTTCAATTGTGTCCCCACTGATGAGTCCACTAGGCCTCAATGGAGAGATCCAGCCAAATGGCCACACTAATGGCCCTGGTTAAAGTGAATGAATCACAAACCAAATCAAGAGTCCTAAATCTTGGAAACAGATTAGTAAGGAGGATGGGGGTTGTTGATAAGGATGGAGGCAAGTAAGAGACAGCAATCAAAATGCATCGTATACAGGTATAAAATTGTCAAAGAACATACTTAATAAAAGTAAGGTAAAAAAAGATCTTAGAACAAAACAGTTTGTTTTTTCCCTTTTTGGTTTGGAATTCCTGTAGTTAATGCTTTTTGTTTTATTTCTACTTTACATGCTTTGAAACAACCTTTATATTTTAAGTTAACACGACCAGGGCAAGAAATAGACAAGAAGCAAAGAACATAAACTTATCCATGGTCACAAGCAGTTCAGTTGGATGTGTCCTTTCAGGTCTTGCATTCCATAATCTATCTGTTGAAAAACAGCTTTCACTACCTACAGTTAGCAAGAGTAGTGCTGGCCAAGAACTAGCAATCATCCAGGCTCAGCCAACCCACGGCTTCAAAGAAGAAAAGCAAACAAGCCCCAGTAAGAGAGAATGCCCTTCAGCTTTTCAAAGGAATCCAAAGCAAGGCTTACGCACAATATGGTTTTAAAGAACCTACTGGGTTACTGTTATGTTTGTCATCCATTCTTGATACACTGTCACTCAATTTCTTTGGAATACTAGTGTAGACTCCATTGACTATTGACAGAAGCACCATCTCTGGGTGGGTCTGAGTGGGGACTTTCATACATGTTAACATACATGAAGTAGGAAGGAGGAGGGGCAGCCTTTCCTGAGCATTTGAGGCAGTCACACGTCTGCCCATTTATGCTCATGTGTACATTCATTCTGCATACATTTTTAGAACACATATTTATACCTGGGAAAGTGACCTTCCCAACAGAAAAAAAATCCTGCTCTGGGAACGTTTATTGTAAAATCAGAACCTAATGTTTTCTTTGCAAGGAAACACACACACACACACACACACACACACACACACACACACCAGAAATTGCAATACCCACTTTCTTTTATGAACAATTCACTGGCACTAATAGTCTTCACAAATCATAGTGCATGATTTTGTGACTGCAAGTGTGGATGAAAATTTATTAAGTAGCACAGAAGGAGGAACAAGACATCTATCTCGATAAATGAACCCTGGACTATGCTTGGTGAGCATTTACAATCACAATATACATGGGGTTAAAACACGCAAGACCGTTAACCCAACACTGTGAACAAAGAAGCTTCAGCAAATGAATTTAGAGAAGTTCTGCTTGGTATCTGAATGTTAACTGAAACAGAATGGCATGGAACTAACAAGAAGTTGCTTTTAAAACCGCTCACAAATCACTGTTCTTGGTTATTTAGGAATATTCCCATGTCTGCAGTGAGCTGCTTTCAATAACACTAGATGATTGACATGTAATTACTACATTCATTTATATCCTGAGCCACTTCCAAGTTTCATCGAGCGAGCACTGTAGCAGGAACTCTCACTGCATCTTTCTTGGATGTGAGAACAGAATAAAGCTGGTAAACAGAAGCATGCACGGACATCAGAGAAGTTGGTAGAGGGGAAGTGCACGGACTGCTTGGGGGGCGTTAGGAGGCAACATGGAGCCGAACAGATTAACCTCATCCATAGAAGACAATGTGCTCAACCTTGCCATGTGATTTGGCTGGAGACATCCCTTTCTCCCCCTTCAGTCCCACAGGCTGTCTTCTCCACGTTCAGCTAAGTTGGAAGTCGACACAAGGCTGTGGAGGCAGCTGCCGCCCTTGAATAAGTCATCTGAGAAGGTCTCTATTCACTTCTCCTCTGCCCAGAATCAGCGTGGTGTGATAATCTCTCGGCTGACACACGTCCAAAGCTTTTTGTTCTTATCTTTACTCAACTTCTTCTGCCAGTTCTGAAACCCACCTTTGAAAATAGACTGCACTCTTGCGGGCCCATTTTAGAACATGGCAAAAACAACATGTCTTATTCTAGCATCTTCGGGGACACTTAGCTCAGAGAGGTAGTGAAGTTCATAAAAATGGAGTGTTTATTTCAAGTTTGTTTCTCCCCTAGTGTAAGTCAAATCCTATCTCTTAAAAATCGTGTATCTATATAGCACCATCTCATTTGAACCTGCTGTATTCATTACTCCCATTTGAAGTGGGCAGGGTAGGTGTTGTTTCATGGGTGTTTAATGTTTCAGAGGTTGACTGACTTTGCAGAGTAGAGACTGAGGAGTCTAGAGTGAGGCTCACACCCTGGCCGTTTGATTTGAAGGTAGGTGTTCTCACCCCAAGCTATGGAGCCTCTTCAGCTGGAAGAGGAGGTGTTAAAGATAAGAAGACACCCCTGTCTTTAATGTCTTCCAGGTGCCGCTGTGGCAAGCATTTTCAGTCTGTGCAGACGAACACTTAATCACATGTGTCTTAACCAGTTCTTGCTGTTTATCTTAAACACTGTCTTCAGCCTTCTTTGGTAAGAAGGAATGGGGAGAGAAATAAGACCTTACCACTTGTCCTGTTACCCACAGGCTATTTATTACAGTCTAGCACAAACAGTCATTGAGAGAGTGTCCTCTGCTCTACCATAGAGGGACATGCATCGCGACCTCCATGCTGAAAAAGACTGTCCCATAGATTGACAGATAGGATAGATTGAAATAACAGCTAGAAAAGGCTTAGCAGGAAGGAATACGAAGCTAACGAGTGCAGAGAAGTGGCTAGGGCAGGGTTAGAAGAAGGTTCCACAGGAGAATGGCGCCCTGGCAAAAGTGAGCAGTCACCAGGAAAGACAAAGGGCGTCCTGATAGAGATGAGACTAGCTGAGAGATAAACAGGCATGGGATGGACTTGAGGGGTAAAAATCTTCAGTACAGCTTTAGAGTAACATCTCATTACTTAATAATTCAGTGCTGGCCTCCAAGTGAGTGCTGCTGTCTTTGAAGCAGTCTCCTTGCAGGGTCTGTATGTGGACCTCATCATCCCATGTGGTATGGTTTGGTCTAGAGACCCTGTTTGGGGTATTTCCTCATCTCTTTTCTCTTTCTGTCCAATGCTAGATAGGCCTAATAGTGTCTTTTAAAATTTTTAAGTAAGCAGCTAAAACAGAGGAGAAGAAAATTTGGGCTCCCTCTCCTTTGCTGCCCCCTTTCCTACATCATGACATCCTTTTTTATTTATTTATGGCTTTGATGTACAAAGTTTGTCTTACAGAATTTATAGGCAACATCTCTTTTAAGATGTCTTTAGAGGGAGAAAATATTATTGTCACCATTTCATGGGAGATGGCAGAAGCTGAAAGCTGAGTAATTTGACAAATGGAGTGCTGGGAGCCTCGTCTTCCGTCAGGTAGCTGCCCTCCTCACCAGCCCGCCACACTGCTCTCACCATGTCTGCATTTCCCTTTGGTTTTTTCTGTTCTCTTTGTTGAAACAACCTTTCCTCCTCTTCGCCACTGAACTTCTGCTCCTCTGTGAGAGCCCAGACTGAAATATGACCCATTAACTGTGCTTGTAGACAGAACCAGCACTGACTGTTTCTGTGTGCACAGTCCGGCTTCCGCCTCTGTCAAACGGCCTGGGTTTTGCTATGAGTTACTGCTGTATGGTAATAGTGTCTAAGCAGCCCAGACAAGCAATCCAACTAAGCTTAGAATGTGGAGACGATAAAGTACATCAGTTTGAAAGCTTGAGATGGTAACAGTTCAGTGCAGAATCTGAATCACCATCTGGTAGAGGCTGGAACCCAGAGCAGCGAGCTTGGCCTTGGAGTGCTTATCCTATCAGTGAGGCATAGGTTGGTTCTGATTCTCAAAGGGTAAGCAATGAGTTCAGTAGTACTTTTGGGATCCTTCACAGGCTGAGGGTATAAAACCTGAATTTCGGATGATGGTGGTTGTCTGTATAAACTCCGTACAACTGGTGTGGAACTCCGAGTAGCTAAATTGCAGAACTAAGGGCAAATTGAATGCACGCTGGCCCCCAAAAGGACTGCAGTCAAGATCTGGATTCTCTAAAGTACCCAAATCAACTCAAAATGGTCTATGGCTTATCTCAGTTCTCACAGAGCACAGGAGAAGTCCAGGCCTATGTGGCTTCAGCAGCAAATTCTGCCAAGGGAGAACTCACACCTGTCTGGTGTAAACTTCCAGAAAATAGAAAGAGGAAACATTATCACATTTTTAAAGGCTGTCACAGCTCAACAATTGTATTAGACAAGGACACTGTGAGAAAAGAAATTTGCTGCCAATGTCATTTATGAAAACAGATGCCAAGATAAAGAGCGACATATTAACAAATTAAGTTCAACCCCAAAAGAAAAGGTTAATGTCTCATAACTGCATCAGATTTCTATCAGGAATGTAGGGATGGTTTTACATTTGATAACAAGGGAAAAAATCCTATGACTGTCTTAGCACGTGAAATCTTTGCTTAGATGTAATTTTTTTAAAATTAGCAATTTAAGAACATCTCTATTTTTAAAAATTGCATCTATCTATCTATCTACCTGCATATCTATCTACCTATCATCTATCTATCTATCTATCTATCTATCTATCTATCTATCTACCTACCTACCTATCATCTCTCTCTCTCTCTCTCTCTCTCTCTCTCTCTCTCTCTCTCTCTGTGTGTGTGTGTGTGTACATACACAGAGAACAATTTGTAGGGATTAGCTCTCTCCACCATATGGGACCTAGGATTGAACTCAGGTCATCAGACTTGGCGGCAAGAGTCTTTAACTATTGAGCCATCTCACTGTCCCCGACCTAGGGATCTGGGAATAGACAGGAACTTCCATAATCAGATAGTGTCTCAAAATTCTTTTGAGAATAGGGGCAAGAAAATGAAACCCATCGTTGTGATTACATTCATAAATGGACTGACTGAGCCTGGATAGTAAAGCTGTAAATGAAAGGTGTATCAATCAGAAATGAGCTAATAAATAACCATAAATGCAGAAGTCTTTCTAAAACAAGTGACTTACTGAATCAGTTTGGGTTGAAACACTTGTTTTTGCAATAGTACACAAATTATTATTTTTATTTTTTGGAGTTTGAGATAAGGTCACATTATGGAGCCTTAACTGGCCTGGTACTCACTATTCAGAACAGGCTGGATTTAAACTTATGGAGATCTGCCCTGCCTGTGCTTCCAAGGGCTGCCATTAGAGGCATGTCTCAGCATGCCAGGCATAAAACAGGACACAAAGTCATAAGTAGATTTTATAAAGGGGTTTAGGGAGATTTTGCTAATTTCTTCAACAAATAATTATATGACTGCTCCTTAGACACTGCTCTAGCCCCTTGAAGGCACCAAAAATAAAATAAAAAAAGAGACATCTTCCTTCTGATTGGAGAAACTGACAATAAGCAAGCAATCAGGTAAACGTACCTCATACAGATTTATGCTGTCTGGTGGCTTCTTGGTCCATGATGGACCATATACACAATGTTGGTACCATGAAGTATAGTACCTCATGACATCATAGCTATTTTTGTTTGTATAAACACTCTGTGATGCTCACACAATGGCCAACATACCCAACAATGTATTTCTAAGGAAATGTCCTGACTTTTAAGCAGCACATGGCTTTAATTTCAAGAGATAAAACAGAGAATGTGACAGAAAGTGTCTAGAGAGAAAGATGACTTTGGAAGGTAGATGGGAAATTCTTTCTGAGGAGCTGTGTGTGTGTGAGCGGCAGCACTCTGAGGGATTCATGTTACATACCAAGACCGTGGCTCTTCTTTTCATTAAACTAATTGAGCTACTTCTTTGAGAACAGTGGGCCCAGCCCTCAATAACAAAGCCTTTTATAAGATGGTTTTATATCTAGAGATCATAAGAACTCTTTATTAAAAAGGAATTATTTTAATGACCAGTAAGTTATCAGGCAGCAACAAACCATAAGATTATCTTTTGATGCTTGTTCTTATCTCTCATGTATCATTGGTCTCTTATCCCACCAGAGTCACAGGGCTCTTTGGAAAGGGTAAATGCAGTTGGGGCTACTTTACTCCCAAAGAATCCTGGAGGAAAAACAACTTGTCCATTCAGTGACTGAGGCAAATCTGGACTCCTATCCTGTTAAGAGTTGTGTTTAAACTGGGGTTTCCATCCTCTGTGGTTAGGTCATGCTTCAGTTCCTTGTGTTCTGGCTGGCAAGTCCTCCTGTCACATTTTATAGACACATCCAGCTTAGGAAGAAGCAGTTTGATGAGAACTACTCAGCAGCGATGGATAGATGAAGCACTTCCTTGAATTGTGTGGGTGTGTGTGGGGGGCTCTTAAAGCGTCTCAATCTCCACCCAGCAAGATCCTCTCTTTTCTGAGTTCTGCTAAGTTTTCTAAAGCCACCAAGCAAAGGAGCCTGAAACCATGAAAGGAAAAGTACAAACTTCAGGGAGAAGCGACATTGATTGAGAACCCCTAACCACGTGAGGAATGTACCGATCTGATTTGGGTGACTCTGACGTAGACACAGTGTTTCTATTGTACCAGTGGGGAAATCAGCCCTGAGGGTTGAGGCCTAGGCACACGCACACAGCCCCTCCAACAGAGAAGACAGGGGTAGGCTTCCATCAGGTGTGGAAATGCCAGAGGCTCTACCACAGCCCTTTCTTGATAGCCCGCCCTTGCTCTCCGAGAAGTGATTCCCATTTTCTGTATTTCTTAAGAAAGGGGGAAATACCTCCTGTTCAAGGTGAAGGATGCCCTTGATGACTGCCAGACACTGGGGCACGTGATTCAGCCCCACGGCTGATATAACACTGTGCTCGGGGCTTCTGACGGCTAGATTGCTCTTCCTATAGAAAAGCCCAAGCTGGGAAGTCAGAAGGAGGCATATTAAGTCACTGTAGAGAGAGGTAACAATGAAAACTGGAGTTTCTTGGCCGCTAAATGCAAGCATCCTCCTTTGGGTCTAACCCAATCAAACGCACCATTGATACAAAAACCTTTCATTTGGTAAACGTGTTGATCTAGGAGATTCATGAGTACCTTACAAAATAATCTGCCCTCCCCACTTGTACTCAAAACAACAAATGCATGATTAGTAAAAAAACAGCCCTATCTGTTGCCAACTGACAGCTCAGCATTTCTGCCTGGCCATTCCTGAGCACCTGCAAATCCTGCACCCGTCTGGCCCTCAGGCCTGAGCTGGCCCAGGGAACCCCGTTGTGCCAGCCTTTAGTGGATCCCACTGATCTCAGCTAGAGATGTGCTTACAGGCGTTGAGAACAAGGTCCTTGTGTATTTCCTTTATAGAAAGAAACAGTGATCATAAAGATTTCTTTTTGGGGCAGAAAAGTGTCCCCAGTCCCCCACTGGGTCATTACAAATGACGTGGTTGAAATTCCATTTGAAGGTATCACATGGCTGGTTGCAGCTAGGATATGCTTGGGCAGAGTAGGCACCCCAGAACCTTTTCTAGCTAGATTTTCACTTTTATAGGACATATGGTCACTGTGGAAACTGTTCAAATCTGCTATATGTTGCAAGAAATCAGCCATAGATATGTAAATTACTGAGGGTGACTATGTTCCAATAAAACTTTACTTACAAAACCAGATAGATGGTCGGCCATTTTTGGATTATTGCTTACAGCTTTCCAGTGCCTGGTATAGAAAAATTATTTCTCAACATGTGCAACCCAGATCAAACATATCAGGCAACTAGTAGAAATGTTAATAATCAGGCCTTGGAAATGATCAGAATCAGCTGACAAGCTTGTTGAACCAGAATTCTGGACCCTAACCTAGCATTTCTGATTCGAGACCTACGGGTCTAGGTTGGGGCTTGGGATTTTGTCTTTCTCACAGATTCCCAGATAATTGAACACTGCAGACCCAGGGACACACTTGGAGGATTGCAGCTGTGAATAACTCTCTTCCCATACGTGGGATCCGGGGAGGGGCCTTGTGGTCCCAAGAGCAGAAAGCAGAGGCTGGAGGAGCAGGGTGGGCGAGGCAGTCCTGCTTGTGTCTCTAATTGACTGCTTGCTGGGGTGAGGGCAGGACAGTCCAGGAAGCAGAAGGAACCAAGGTTGTGGCCTGGTGAGGAGCTGGTATGGACAGGTAGCTCTGCAGTGAGGAAGACTTCCAGAGGGCAGACTATCACCATGCTCTGTGGCTGCATTTGGCCAAGATGATGACGCTTGCTGGCATTCAGGCAAAGGAAAGATCAGGAGCAAGTTTGAGCCATGTAAGTAGGAAACAGGGAGAATCTATGAAGATTGGATATGCTGTAAGAGGCTGTGGCACATCTGGGCCTAGCTTTCTGTGAGTCTCTTTCTGTGACAGCTGTAGTGTTAAATCATGTCCCTCCGATTTGACTTACTACATGTATAGTTGTGGAACTGCAGGCTTCAGTGAAATGGATAAGGAAGCTCCTAGAATTTACTCAGCAGACAAGCCTGGTCTTTCTCACCTGCAAAAGCTCCTAACTCCCTGGGGCTAAGAGAGTTGAGATTCTTTAGTCATCAAATGCCCCAATATGAAAAGACAGACTTGTCAAAGCCACAGGCTCATGTGTAAACGGCATGGAAGCCTTCCACCCCTGTGTGCTAGCCACAGGATTTGTCAGCAGCTGGTGAGCAGAGAGAGGCTGGGCTGGGGTGGGAAGCTGGCTTTAGAACAATGAATGAGCTGCCAGAGGATGTGAGCCAGGTGGTGTGTGCTCTGGGGTTTTCTATAGGCAAGAGTCGGGGATGGGCATAATTACTTCCATGGATACTTGCTCAAACAGCATTCCAAACTTCACCTTGATTTGTTCTTTCCTTACCACATGCAATCCCCACATCTCTTGTAACACAGAGTTACAGCTTCGAAAAGGCCATGTTAGAATTCTCCAAGGAAGCAAACTGAAGAGAGTGAATGGCTGGGATGCACGGTTTGGAACATTGCTAGTGTCTATAAGATGGTACTTGGAGAAGCAAGGTGGTGTTTATGCTCTTTGCCCTCACTATGGGGGCTGTTAGCCCTTTCCCAGCCTTGAAACCTTCCTGTCACCCAGGAACTTAGAATCCAATTCTACTCTTGGTTCCTCTTAAAGAATGTGCTCACTGGGCGGCAGCGGAGGCGGAGGCGGAGGCAGAGGCAGGAGGATCTCTATGTCCAAGGCCAGCCTGGTGGTCTATAGAGCTAGTTCTAGAACACACACACACACACACACACACACACACACACACACACACACAAAAGAAAAGAATGTGCTCAAGTCTTATATCAGAAGCAGTTTATTAAAAGACAGGGTTCAATCCAGATAGAAGGCTTCACTTTCTGTGCTCTTTTTTTCTGGTTTGGCTGGGTTCCAATATTGGCCCTGAGATGCTTAGGTAGCCATCCACATCCCTCCTTTTCAAGATCCTAGACCCCAGCCTCATGTCAATCATCTTGGCCACACCTGTCTTGTCCAGCCAACGTCCTACAACACATTGAACCATTAAGTTTTGAGGAAGAGGGTTTGAGGTTCCATGGAGCTTGTCCTGTAGTTTACCAGAACTCCAAAAAAATAAAAGTTCAGATTCTCCAAGGTCAACAACAAGTAAGACCTGGCACAGAAGGGGAGTTGACCTTGTATTCACAAGTGCTCGTCTTCCCCTTGGGACCTCTTTTATCTGCTCCAAGATAAGTAATGGCTGCCGCTACCTGGTAAGAGAGTCCAAGAGGATCTGGCCTCAGTTTTGGGAGTTGGTAGATTTGCTGACAAGTGACGTGACTTCACCCAATGACCTATGTCTAGTGGAGAAATTGGATCTAATTTTAGATTGGATGGATCAAACATTTGGATTACCCATTGTTTGAAAGTGACGTGACTTCACCCAATGACCTATGTCTAGTGGAGAAATTGGATCTAATTTTAGATTGGATGGATCAAACATTTGGATTACCCATTGTTTGAAAG
>CABHPP010124205.1:29022-40299 GCA_902168425.1 Peromyscus attwateri
AAAAAAAAAAAAAAAAAAAAAAAAACCTACATTGAAAACATGAAAATTCAATTTTCAAAATAAAACAAATACACAAAATTAAAACCGCTCATTTAAACTTACTGACATACTAGGTTAGTCCTAGAGGAATCACTGGTTATCAGAATGAAACTTCCTGAATAGTTTCAAAAGTGTACTTTGCTACACATATTTAAAATGTCATTTTCCAGTCTTACGTAAAGTATTGATCTATAAAATTTACTATAATTCTTTTTCATCTTTATTTCCCCACATTAGGTGCTATGTCTGACTTTTCGGTATAATTTTGAATCGGGCATTTTAGAGAACTGAGCTGGGAATATAGGGCAGTCAGTGATGTGGAGTGGATCGTTCGAGCTAGACAAAATCACAAGGGGCACTTTTACTATCATTTCTGTCTCTCAGCCTCCTCGAGCCACACAGCTCAAAATCGGAGCTTGTTTCAAAGCCCAACGTGTGGAAAGCCCTGAATTCCACCTGCTGTTGGTTGGCCTTGGCAGAAAAAGCCCAAGTCCTGTAAAACTGAGCTCTGTTAAGGGCGATCTGCTCTCACACAGCTTACTAAGACTAAATTAATGAGAAGGCTGCTGAAAAGGAGAGGCAAAGTGAGCCACTTTAGGCATCCCTGTTTCTTTTTCTCCCCCCTTCCCCAGGTGAGGAAAACCGTGGAAGCAAGGCACTGAGCGTTCCTTTCAGTCCTGGTGACCCTACTCCCTCAGGGGCTAAGTTCTCCTGTCGGGAGGATAAATCCTGCTCGGGAAAATGGCTGCTATCATATAAGTTTTCTGGGGACTCAACTTCAATCTAAATAAAGAGAAAGAATTTCTGGTGCTATGGTTCCTGTGCCAAAGCAAATAGGTAAAACAAGAAACCTGACATTTCTCACGCTGTATTCCTGGCACCCAGGACTCTGCCTCCAAATTTACCTTCCCTCCCTTCCCTTCCACTGATTTTGTTGGACACCTCACGTTTTCATTTCCTCCCCAAACTATCTTAGTTATAGATTTTAAAATCTTTTGTGCTTTATTTTTCCTCTGTGTATTGCTCCAAGAGCTAATTGTTTCTAGAACACCTTTGCCCTGCGACCTAGAACATTCTAAGACCCAAGGGAGGGCAGAGGGTGGTGAATTTGTAGTTCTCTTTGTCAATAGGCTGCAGAGGAAGGACATTCAGGCAGGGAGCTCACCCCAAAGGTGTTTTCTTTTTAGCTACATGAGAATAGTTTGTATGAGCAGGGACCAAAGCATATTTAGAGTTTCTACCATTTTCCCAAAAAGATTCCATTAAGTTCTTCGTTGCCCACCTTCAGCTAAAGGTCAGGACAAGGAGTGTCTAACTTGACAACCCTTTAAGTAGACTCTTCTCATTGGACACAGAGTCATCTCCAACATGTAATGTTTCCTGAAGCAATTCTGCTCTGAGACGCGTCTATCTTGAAAACAAACCACCCAAGTATTAAACACCCTTCAAAAGACATCTTGTCTAGTTGTCAGAGCAGGAAAATTCAAAGCAGCCCCAGGGGTGACAGACTGTGGCTTCACTGCCAGCGCCTGGAAACCTGGATGCCTTCAAGTGGCGGAGCTGGGAGGCTCAAAACCAGCTCAGGGGTGGCACAGCTCTGCTGGAACCCCCATCTCTGCTGATGCCTATCGAGCTGGCAACGGAATTGAGCTGAGAATAGATTTTTTTCTTCCTTTTTGGCTAGCATGTTGAAATCTGTAAACCACTTTCTGCAGAACAGAAGCTGTTGGGGGCTTATTTGTTCTGACTTGAGCCAGAGCATACAAAAAGAGCTGGAATCTTAGCTTTGCCAAGGATGCGTCAGGATGGGCTGTGGGGAGTTTAGATTCACGGTGACATTATTGAAAAGAAGTAAGGGGGCTTGCAGGGTAACTGTCCAAATTTCCCCAAGACTGAAGATCTTAAACAGAATGTGGGCTGTGTAGTGCCAAACTGCAATAGTATGAGGCCAGGTAAATGCCTATTCACCCTTGGAGTAGATTGGCTTGGACCAACTGTTGTGGTGCTGAATAGTTCTGGTAAAAAATGGAAGTGTGGAACAATGTTGAAAGGCCCAAATATATATTCCAGCTGCCTTTAGTGAGGTAAGTCTTGGAAAGTGCTGGGTGTTTGTTCACTCCCTGTTATAGCTGCTCTCCCTGTGAGCGCCTCTGCACCTCAGAGCTCAGCCACACACCCCATGGAAAGGTCCAAGAAGGTATCACATACTGAGCGGCTCTTCACATCTTCTCACTGGTAGCTAACTGTCTGCCTACAGAAACAAGCCAGTTCATATTTGGAAGGCACCTGAGAGATCATCTGGGGGTTCCCAGATACCTGCCTGATGCTGATCCAGATATTGACAACTCCCCAATAGGATAGATATCTGCCTGTCTATGCAAGGTGCTGCTCCCTCAAACATTCTCCCATTTCAGGATCCTAGAGCCATGAAGGTTTTTGTTTGTTTGTCCGTTTCCACTCAGGCTTTAAGTCCACCCCAGACAGGATGCTCTGCTCCACTTGCTCACCCAGGGAGTCCTGGTGTGGACAACCACAGGCCCAGAGTGGAAAGTGGAAAGGCAACTTTGGACAGTCTACTTAAATACAGCAGTTCAGTGCCCAAGCCTCGAGACTAGGAAAGGCTCTCCTTATGAACCAGTGATTGGAACCATTCCTAGGGCCACATTCAAGCACAAACGACCACAAATGGCAAGTAGGCACACATGTCACCAAGAATCAGAAGAGGCAGGGACTAACTGGTGAAAAGCACTAACCAACCCCACAAAATACCAAGAAAATCCAGGTTAAAATGAAATCCAACAAACACAAGAGAAAAAGAAAACTCAGGGTGAGGATGTAGCCCAGCAGTAAAGCACTTGATTTGCACCTTCGAGGCTACAAATCCCATCCCCAGCCTGGAAAAAAAGAAAATGCAGGCTCTAGCTCTAGTACTTCTAAAGATTGATTCGGTGGATCTGGGTGAAGCTTGATGTGCAGCTAGAATACCAGGATGTCAATACCAGGACGTAGAAACTGGACAGCGTGTGGGGCCCTTATAGATAAGGCTAGCTTGTCTATAAGGCCATGTCGCCACTGGAGATAAGATTCAAAATGCCTGTGGGTCTTTTCTATTCATCCCAGGCGCTTTCAGCCTGGCTGAGCTGCATTCAGCCGCTTCCCTCCTGTCTTAGTCACATTTCTATCGTGACAGAACACCATGATCAAGGCACTTATAGAAGGAAGTGTTTGGTTTGGGCTTATGGTTCCAGAGTGTTAGTGTCTATGGGGGTGGAGGGAGCAGAAATAGCTGAGAGCTCTCATCTTGATCCATGGGCTAGGCAGAGAAAGGGCACACTGGAATGACACAAGTCTTTTGGAACCTCAAAGCCCACCCTCATTGACAAATCTCCAACTTATTAAGGCCAGATTTACTAATCCTTCTAAAGCAGTCCCACCAACTGGGGATTCAAACACATGAGCCTGTGGGGGCCATTCTCTTTCAAGCCACCCCACCTAGGGTAAGGATGTGGATCTTTCATGAGACATTAAAGAACTGAACAAGGCTGGTGGCCAATGCTTCGAGTCTTGGAATCTCATTACCGGTCAAATGGATGGATGGATGGACCTTAACGGCCTTACTCAGGGGTCAGGATCTCTGGGAAGCAGGAAGGAACCAGGCAGCAGTGATGGTTGATTAGACCCACTTCCTGCTTCCTGCTATCTGAAACCTCTCTATATTCCTGACTAGATGCTTTCCTCATTGAATTTTCCGGCCAAATCAGTTCTTGTGCCTTTTACCTTTCAGTGTCCACTAAGTGTAAACATTCCTCAAGAACCTGTAGGGAAACCTGTACTGAAGAACCCACTTGGAAAATGTCCATGAAGAAGCCCGGATTGTGAGGAACACTGGCCCAGCATTGGGGGTTTGGGCAATGCTCAGCACTGGCAGCTTCCCTTGTTTTAGAGCTTTGCTTGGCTCACTTTCCGATACTGCTCTAGTCCCCTCAGTTTTGGTCACCGAGCCCCTCTATAACATCACCATGCACTTTGGTAGCTCTAACTTTGTCTTATCACTAATAAATAAATAAATAAATAGAAGTCTTCTCCCTTTGCTGAAATTTCTATCCTGTAATCAACCACGGTAGACGCCACTATTTGCCTGCAAAATTCCCCAATGGCAGACTCAACATTGGACTCTCTTTTCCCACACTCTAACGGCTACATTTGTGGCTCTCTTCCTCCTATAACTAACTTTCCTGAAGGATGATGTCTCCCTTAGAGGGGTATGTCACTCAAGTGCAGCATGTAAAACACTCATCGTTGTCTGACATGACAAACCTCTCCCTTATCTTATTGTCTGTTCTCCTGCAGCCAAATTTTGAGCCCCGCCAGACAGGGCTCTTTGTCAGGTTTGTTTATTGTGGTATGCCCGGTACAGAGCAGAGCTGAAGCTCATAAATACTTGTTGAGTGAAAGTGAATGAGAGCTCTGAAGGGGGCAAGAATCTGACTGTTCTCAGCGGGCTTGCCACCTGTCTTCCCAGCAGGGCCACGAATGAGCTCATAAATCTCCCCCCTGGTAGGGCAAATGAATCGAAAACCATCCTCTCACACTGTTTCTGGGGATGTGTTGGCTATACATCCCGCAGGAAGCAGGTCCCGGTAGACAGGAGCTTCAGACTCTGGGACAGACCCTGTATCAGCTGCCGGGCAATGGGGAGTTCTTTATCCTAGCCACACCTCCACCTGCCACGCCCAGTCCTTGCCCTCTGCCTCTGGCTTCTGTTGAGTCAACATGGTTCTTGATCTTCCTTGCCTCATAAAGTAAGGGAGATTACAACCAAGGAACACTTTCTGAGCCGCTATGGTATGCCAGGCTCTGTGCTGGGTGGTAGTGGCATAAATTAACCAGTCAAGGACTCTAGAACTCTATTGGCCCTCTATGGGAGAGGAGGCAAATGCCTACAGAAAGGAATGCTGTGAAACAAGACTCAAGTGTTCAACAAGCACCTCAGTTGAATCTCATAGATGTCTTTCTCCAAAACCTGTGTTCAAGGTGCCTGCTCTCTCTCTGGTAGGCTCAGAACAGCTCCTCACAGAGGCTCCTCCATCCTCCTCCAGCTCTTGTTCTGGGATCCTGGAGGCAGCACGGCTTCCAGAGCCAAGCAGGAGAAATGCCACTGTTGAGCTCTGGAGCACTAGGGCTGTGAAGAGTAGAGTCTGCGGCATTTGCATTCCTTCTCTACCCAGATGTGGTTTACAAACCGGTTTCCAGCAAATCTTCACATAATCAGCACTGATGTCTCTGTTTCTGAAATGTGTTCTGGAGGTACAGCCATCTGCACATCCATGTGCCCAGTCATTACCCACATTTCCAGGGCTAATCCAGGGCTTTCAGCATCTTCCAGAGCACATCCCTGGAGACCTTGCCATGAATACCCCCAGGGACAGCTCTTTCCACACAGCACTACTGTGACCCATCCTTCCTTTCTGAGGAAGACTTGAGGTAAGTCATAAAAATAGGGAGACACTGAGAATAGACCAGCCTTCCTCAGCACTTTCCACAAGCTTAGCTTATTCTTCTGGAAACTTCACTGCACGTTTCTTTTCATAGTTTAAAATCTTGAAAAACCATTTTCCCCTGACAGACGTGACTTAGGTTTCTCGTGCTATTACTCTCTGCAGGTAATTCCCCCTGTATGGGGTTATTGCCGTCTCACGAAAAGCATTTCTTTCCTTTGGTATAACCCGCCTGGCCAGTCTTCCTTCTTCCTCGTTTCCGAGAGAGTGGAAAAAAAGGCAGTGGGAGTAGAAGGTCTGGGGTGTAGGGTGCAGGAGAAGTTGCTCAGCCTGGCCTCCCACATAAAACAAGCCACCAGCCTGGATTAGCTCAATGGTCTCTCCTCCAGAGTATGCTTAGCTGCTAGTCACAAGTGGCAGTGGACAACCATTTGTTTGTTTATTTGCTTTTCTGATCCAGCTTTCCTCCCTACCTCTCAGCTATTAGCAACCTGTTTTTTGTTGTTGTTGTTGTTGTTTGTTTCAAACTGAGCTTCAAGACTAAGGTTAGCCTAAGTGACAGAGCTGGGCAGGGAACCCCATTAGTGACAGATCTGGGCATGGAACCTCATCTGTCTCAGTGAGACTGAAGTCCACACCAGTCCGAACTTAGGCCTTTCTATAGTGAGGAGGGCAAAGGCAGCTGAGAGTCTGCCCACTCAGCCATACAGGCTGATGTTTCTGCTGCAGTCGGCACAGCACTCTGGAAATGGCACTAGAGAGTGCTACCTGAACCTTCTCAACAATGTTGACAGTGAAACATTTGCTTCATGTACACTTTCAGGAACAAATGAAGCTTCCCAATCAAACGATTCTCAAGATTTGGGTTCAAATGAAATATCAATTATCTTGGAAATTTGTGGCAAATGAGTAAGGAGAGGTGATAAAACCAGCCCCTGGTCATCTCCAACCCTCTATTTCTTACACCCAGTAGAGGGACAGAAGGAGAGCTTAGGAAGCTTCTCAGAGAAACACTCCCCTACCTGTTTTTCCCGAGACATGGAGACCCAAGAAGTATGCTTCCCGAGACCACCCAGCTGGGGGTCATGAAGTGCCAATATAAGACCCACTTGATGTTTACAACTCTGTAGATGCCTTTGATCATCCCTATATTTTGGAAGAAGAAACTGAGATAAAAAAAGTGACCAGCCCACTGAAGGCGCCTGTTTGTTTGACTTCTTGTCTGGATCTTCCAGGAGTCAGCATGTTTCCACACAGGGCAGGCTGTCAGGGAGCTGGTGCCCTTGCTATCCTGGGTTGAGTCTAATAAGACTTCCTTTGCTCTGAGCACAAGGCCCAGGAGGCCGTCTGGTTCAAAGAGAGTGACCATAAAGGGCCTCAGGTTTAGCCTGCTGGCCTTCCTTCACTGAAGCCATGCATACTGTCCCAGAGAGAAACGGAAGATGGAAACAAATGTTGTCACACAGCGTGACAATACAGCTTACCTTAAAATGCTAATGCGTGCATGTGTGGGTCACAGCAGTACTCGCATTATTCCGAGATTAACACAACTATTTTATACTTTATGTTAAAAGAGTGGATTTAAAGGGTTTAAGGGTGGATGGGGTGGGGGGATGAGGGGAGAAGAGGATGGGAGAGTAGGGTTTGCCAACAGTAAGGATGTAGGGAAAGTCATACGGAAACCGGCCATGTTGTAAGTCAATTAAAAAACTTAATTTAAAAAAAGTTTGAATGGAGGCATCCTGCACAGGTGCTCCTTCCAGAAGTCAAAGGTTATTGGATAAAAATCCCAGTACTGAGTGTAGGATACTTTCTTATGAGTTGTTGGTCTGGGAGGCTCTGGCTATTACAGACTATAGTCAATGCCTTTATTTGCCAGAAGTAGTTAAGACCCTATTGCTGAAGAAACCACACTCTAGGGTGTGCATAAAACATCATCCTGGGTAGGAATTGAAACATTCTCCTTACTGGGTAGCTTCATGGGTGCTGTGGAAAAACATCAAGAATTCTTCCTAGTTGTAGACCCCATGAGCTCCAGGAATGACCCACTTGGCAAGATGTGTCCACTGGTGCAATATTGGTATGATTGTGATAGGACTAACCAACTGCTGTTGGATATGGGGTCTGCTCTGCAGAAGGAAATTCATACCTGGTATTGCAAACCTGGTTAAGAGAATATATGTGGCTGGGGAGGTCACAGACCCTAAAGGAAAACCAATTACTATTTTTTTTTTTTTTGCTATGGGGTCAAATTCTCTTCTAAAATATGTTTATACCCATGGATTAATAGAGTTCTAGCCTTTATCATAGAAGTCCCATTTTGCAGTGGGGGGCAGTTAATGCAGAGAATCACAATTGGTCAAAGTATGGAGAATAAGTGTGTGTGCCATGCTCAGCCATAAATGGAACAGTTATATCACACACCTCCCAGGTTCAAGACTAAGCAGATGCCTATGCCCTCCCCACCAGGCTAATCTATAAGGGGCATGGATGGAAAAACTTAAGAGCCAGAGGTTGGGGAGGAGTAGATGGGGCATTTGCAGCTCACTGAAGCTGTGATTACCTGCACAAAACCAAACCAATCAGAATTCTATCATGCATGGGGCAGGAATTCATGAGGCCCATACCTCACTAAGAGACTATGGGCTGCTAATGGTTGCCCAGGTTGCTATTAATGGTTTCCTCAGTGGTGTAGCCCTTGATAAGTTGCCCATGTTCTAGGAGATAACCTCCCACCCATGCTCATCTATAAGTAAACAGTGAGGGGAAAAAAAAGACAGTAAGGAGGAAGGGGCTTCTTGAGAAGAAGTGCTTCGGCAGGAGAGAGGTAGATGAGAGAGGGTAGTGGGTGTGTCTGTGAAAATGACTAAAAATTCAATGTACACATGTATAAAATTGTCGAAGAAGAAAAAAAAAGGTAGATTTATAGATTATAAACATTTTAAGTGCACTTAAGATTCTATAATATTCCTTTTGCATTTCTGCTGTCTTCTTAAATGTTGAATTCTTTTTCTGGACTGAGGGCCCTTGATTCTCACATCCTGATGCCTCTCCAGATTGCTCTTTTTCAGGAACAATCGGATTAAATCCCCAGTTAAGGACCAGCTGCACTAGGGGTGATTAAATCTGTCTGGATTCAATGTGGCCTGTCTCTCAGGAAATTTCTGAGGCTTGTGGGCTCCCCCCACCCCCCAGCTGTAATTGTTTTTCAGTAGATAAAAATTGCTCTGTGGATTTGCCCTGTTCTTCTGGGAAGGAATAATGAAAGGAGACAGTTTCAGCTGCCCAGATGATTGGATCTTAGGTCTGGCTCAACAAGCTCTGGGCTGCCTGTGTTTTCCAAGTCAGGAGTCAGCTAACTGGTCAGCTGGTAACCTATGTGATTAGCCAATTAGTCTTTTCTTCACACAGCACACAAGCACTCCTTGTAAACCCAACTTGTGCAGACGCCTATGTCTTCCCGCCAGTAGCCGGTGTTCTAGGAGGTACAGTCTGAGAGGACTGCAATTCAGGGGCTCACCAGACCCTCATTTCAGGTCTTTGTGGCAGTCACAGGCACTCCCAACTCTCCTCTACCATTCTCTCACAGGCTCACTTGGTCTCTTGTAGCCAAAAGTGTCCAGTCATGTAGCGACACTCAATTTAATTTATCCCGAAGCACCAAGTTGTTCATTTTGGTGTTCTCTTTCTGGAGCGCCTTCTTCCATTTGGACCACTCCTGTCTACCCATTTAAACCCAGCTCAAAAGCAAAGAAGAGTTCCCACTTACTGTTTGCACCTCACAGGGTGCCTCTGAGCCCTCTCTCACTCACAGTCCCCCAGCACCAGCATTGTTGGGGAGCTCCTTAGAAAGGCAAAATTCTCAAGACCCCACCCTGGACCAGGATCTAGAAGATGGGGCAGCATCTTCTTGTCACAAGCCCTCCGGGCAAGTCGGTAGCATATGCAGATTTGAGTCCCACCATCTGAAAGTGAAGTTGGCCAACTGCCCTGTCAGGTGGAGCGTATTCTCATTTTGCAGCTGAGTTCCTCATTCAGGCACAAAGAATTTGAGTTATGTACCCAAAGCCACATTCTTTTCCTATTCAATGTATTCTTCTCTTAGCATTTTCTTTTCTCCCTTTCATCATTCCTTTGTTCTCTGAACTACTTTATGGTATTGCTCAGCAGGCCGTGTCCACTTTCCCTTTTCCAATCATAGTGTACAGTGAATGACTCGAAGTCTCTGACTGGCCCAAGAACAATTAGATCTTCCAGGCCAGAGAAGATGCAAGCGATTTTTTCACCCCTACATCTGGCTTGAGGCAGATGTTCATGGAATTTTCTTTAAATAAATTAAAAAATAAACCAACCCCAAGGTTTATCAACACTGTGATGCAATAAAGTCAGTTTGGAATTGTCTTTCATGTCCTCTAAGAAGTGAAAATGCTGATTTCATCACCTTCTGGTATTTTCTGTGAGGAAAACTGGAATAAGCTCTGCCTTTACTAAATGCAGGGTTAGACCGATTGCAATTCATTTGAACACCCATTGACTCTACTGAGTATTTATTATGTGCAAATTACTGTGAAAGCTGAGGAGCAGATATAATTGGCTTTCACTCAAATTTATTAATATTGCAACAAATTCAAGCTCCAAACCCTCTGTGTGTGTGCATTGTGTGTTGTGTGTGCGGGTGTGTTGTGTATATGTTGTTTGTGTGTTGTGTATTTGTGTGGTATGTTTTGTGTATGTGTGTGTATGTGTGTTGTGTGTGTGTTGTGTGTGTGTTGTGTGTGGTATGTGTATGTGTGTTGTGTGTGTGTTGTATGTGGGGGTGTGTTGTGTGCATGTTGTGTGTGTGGTGTATGTGTGTGTGGAGGTGTTCCTGTGTGTGGTGTGTGTATGTGTGGTGTGTGTGTGGGAGGGTGTTCGTATGTGTGGTGTATGTGTGTGTGGAGGTGTTCCTGTGTGGTGTGTGTGTGTGTGTGTGTGTGTGTGTGTGTGTGTGTGTATGTGTGTGAGTGTGTGTGTGCCTCCTGTGGGAAAACGTGCCCCTAGTGCTCCTCCTTTCAGATTCTTTCCGTAATTTCTCAAAATGTGGTGAAGATCCTGGGGTGACCAGGTGATGTCGTCTCAATAAAAATGTGTGTCAAGAAGTAGAAGAAAGGATTTGAAGGTAGGACAGCCCCACGGGAAGAAATGATGTCCTGACCTGCTTGGGTATTTCAGTAGGAAAACAGAGAGGACCATTGGGACTAGAAGAAATAGCAAAAACATTGACGCTCTCCTGAGTGACTTCACAACGACCCTGGCTAGCCTCTGTTGTCCACGCTTCTTAGGCAAGGAGACTGACCCTCAAGAAGTTAATAAGCATTCGTAAGGTTTTAGCGCCATAAGCAAGTTTAAAATCTTTTTTTGCTTCCCCTTAGGCCACAGTCTGCCAAGCAATTTCCTTGGGTATTTGAGGTGGGTGTGGCAGAGGAACAACTCAGGCCAGGGCCCCTTGAGTTCTTCAGCATAAGTTTTCCATCCTTTCCAGCCCCCTGGCTGAGTCCTGCCCAGCAGCACTCACTGGATGGTTGAATGAACAGCTGCTGTTCCTGAGCCCTCATCCTGCTTAGCGCCCAGGGCAGGACAAACACCTCCTCCGGGGGCTTAATCCTCTAATCCTGTACCAGGCTCTAGAATTTCCTATGTCCATGATAAGAAATATCTTCAGTCAACACTGTGTTTCCCAGTTCAGATGCTCCTCAACTCC
>CABHPP010124206.1:0-34853 GCA_902168425.1 Peromyscus attwateri
ATGACTGATGTTATAACATTCTGATTTTCTGATATATACATCTGAAGCTACAAATTCTTCAAGTACTATTTTATGTGTGTGTCCAAAATTTTATCGTGCTTTACTTTTGTGTTTATTCTCTTCAATATTCTTTCTGTTTTCCCTGGCTCTTACTCACTTAAGTCACTGTAATATAAAAGTATGCTACCTAATTTCTAAATATTTGAAGATTTTATAGAGACCTTTCTGTCTAACATATAAAACCATTTAATTATGTGCTTTCTAGTTTCATAGTTGTTTATGTTTGCAAAGATAAAATGATGGTTGGAATAAAATATTCTAAATTCATTATTGAATTGGTTTAACTGAATGAAACCAACCTTTATAGTCTAGTTTAATATTATATGCACTCTGAAATATCAGGGAAATAATTCATGGCTTTTTAAGATCTGTTAAAATGAGAATGAAAAGTTGCATTTGTGTGGTGATATTTTATTTGTGCTGAAGTGTGGTGATATTTTATTTGTGCTTTAATAAATAAAGCTTGCCTGGAGATCAGAGGAATAGGAACAGCCATTATAAGTAAACAAAGAAGTCAGGCAACAGTAGCACAAGCCTTTTATCCTATCACTTGGCAAATAGGGATCTGTCTGGATCTCTGTGAATACAAGGCCACATGGGAATCAGAGCCAGTTGTGGTGGCACACGCCTTAAATTCCAGCACTAGCTAACCATGGAGGTCTGGAGTTCTGTACAGACAGCAGGAAGTGACAGAGCTGGGTAGGAAGAGGAAGTGATGGAGCTGGACAGAGAGAGCAAATCAGATGGCAGAACAGCAAGGCATATAGGTGTGGGTAGACAGGAAGTGACTCACGTTTGGAAGCTGCAGAGTTGTTGAGATAAGGTTAGCTGTGGCTTTCCCTATTTCCCTGATCTCTCTCAGGTTTTCACCTCTATATCCGGATCTGTGTTTTTTATTTAATAAGACCATTTAGAAACTCATCTACACATTTGTGTTTAATTGTCTTTGTCAGTCTCCATTAGAGTCTTCATTTAGTCAGCAACAAGGTCACTGTGGTGCAGTGATTAAGTGTCCTTAAGACTACTTTGATTGAGACTCACTTTAATAGGACTTATTATATGTGATAACTTGTGAAGTTGCTTAGTTTCTCTGTACTCATGTTTCCTATACACAGCATAGGATATTCAAAGTAAATACTCCAGAAAAATATTTTGAAAATGTCTGTTTATGTCACAAAGATACCTATCAAGAATAAGTGATAGACAGCTATCTGCTCCATGTAGTCTCCTATCTGTGAATTTATGACAACCTGTTACCTGTATCCTACTAGTGCTTTGAGAAGAATTTTTATTACCTAAAATATTTATATTCTTGACATTTGTGAATTCTTTTAATACTTCATCTCATTTTTCTTTCAATTCTGAGACTCTGTACTCTTATTCTTTTGTTACTGACAATTACATATTATAATTGTTGCTCATTCTCTAAATGTAAAGTTTTCCTTTTCTGGTTCATTAACTCCTTAGTGGTACCCACACCACTTTTCTAACTTTTTGGTGCTTTTGAATAATTTGACTTCTAACATGTCAAATTTCTAAATTCAAGTACAGAAGACAGTGATGTCTAATGTCTAGACTGAATGACCTACTTTTCAGAAGATTATAATAATAAACAGTGAAAAAATGTTTAAAAAAAGAAGAAAACTTAGTGTGAGTGTACATGTATATTCCAAAGTTCTTGGCATGCTGAAAGGAGAAGAACACCTAAATTCAGCTATTTGAGGATAGTGAAGGCAACATAGAAAGTTTCTAAGATAATGAGCGAAAGAAAGAAAGAGAGAGAGAGAGAGAGAGAGAGAGAGAGAGAGAGAGAGAAAGAAAGAAAGAAAGAAAGAAAGGAAAAAAGAAGAAACAGTAATGATAATAGGAAGCAAACTGACATATTCCTTGCACTCTACATATTGATTTTATGATACATATTTTCATGTATTCATTACTTATCATCAAAATAATGCTACACAGCAAATAACTATAAATCCTCAGTGAGGTATAACATTAAGCATTTATTGTTCACATTTGTTAGAGTTTCTTCCTGGTCCACCAAAGTGCCCACAATGACTTGGCTCTGCTCCTTCTTCAGGTAGGCTCCCCTGGCCATGTTCTCATAGAAGTAGCAAAGACCTGAGAAACAAGAACCCTAGTTACTTGAGGACTATAGTTTCTGTTTGCCAGTAACATGTCTACTAAGACCCCCACTGATCAAAGTAAATTACTTGATGGAATCAGGGTGAGAAGGATTCTCCATTCCATTTGAGAATACCCCGAAAGTCATATGAGGGTGTTAAAACAGAGAAGATAAAAGAACTAGAACCATTATTGCTGTCATTCTGCAATGGTCCAAAGAATCAAGCTTCAAGGTGGAGTGAGACAAGCTTTGAATTAGCTCTTTTTCTTTTAATTGTATGAGGTTCTGTTAGCAAAAGGAAACACAACATGAAATCTAATCTGTGGGTGGAAAAAAACAAAACTAATTTCTTGATCGTTTTAGTATGGATATTGAGATACTTATAACTCTTGTCAGTGGAGTGCACAAACTAAAAGAATGGGCTCTATGATCAGAATTCCTAGTTTCCACTGCAGGCTCAACTAATTCTCTATGTGACACTGAAATTTTAATTCAATCTTTTAAGTTGCATTGGTTTATTTACAAACAGGATAATAGAGCAGCTGCTTGTGTAGACTGCAACATGTAGATGCATATTACTTCTGTGGATGTGGCATCATTGCAAACTAGAGTTTAGGAAGCTTGTAAGTAAAAGACTATATTGTAAATACTTTAGATATTGACAGCCAACAAGCACTGTTACAATATCTAATCCCACTGTTATGTAAAAACAGTCATAAACAGCAGGAAAATAAATTGACAGGACTGTGTCCCAATAAAACTTTATTTTGAAACTGTCAGTGGACTAGATTTAGTTCATAGTGTTAGCTATAGTTTTTGTTTTTTATTATCTCTAATTCCACTCTAAATTTCTGGAGAACAGAAACCACATTCTTATTTTCTTTAGGTTTATTTTCTATTTCTTACACAAGTCTGGCATGAATTAGGTGCTCAATAATTGATATTGCGAAATATTTATGTTTCAAACCCTTAAAAATATCAAAGCGTTAGTAAAATGCCTACCTGTGTTTTGAGATCACGTTTGCATATTCTTGCTTTTCTGTCCATGGAGTCAGAAGAGTTACAGGAAATGCTAAATGAGTTAGAAAGGAACAGACTTCCTTTAGTACAGACCATCCTACTAAGCCGTTATATGTTGTCTCCCACCATAGGGATCAGTTATACTTCCTTTGCACCTTGCGGAAGTACGTTAACTGTTCACAGTACCCACAGACCATTTCTAAAAATCTTCATTATCTCACCACATTCTCTAGACGGGACATTACAAGGTTCCTTGTCTGATCATTTTACTTTGAACCTAATGGAAGGGTGTGTTCAGTTTATGATACCCTAAGTGTTTGAGCTTGGACAATTCGTGTGACTCACTGAACTACTGATGAGGAAAGCAATGTCTAATGTTTGATGAAGAGGATATCCTGCCCTACCCTATCCCTATCCCTGCCTTCACACACCCATCACGCAACTCTGCTACTTCAAGAAACACACCCTGATGGGATTTAAGCTCCTGAGTTTCATCCTCTGCCTGGGAGCCCTATTAACTTCCACACTGGCACATTTCAGGTGGCACAGGAGAAAGCCCTCAGCCTTCTCATGTTTCACTCTTTACAGACTGAATAAGATAATGAAAATGCCATAAAACAATCACGTTAATCCAAGATAATGGGAGTCAATACAAACACCAAATTAATTTATTATTATTATGACCAATAAGGCTATGATTTTTAATTCCTTATAAATTCTTAGTATATGTTCTTTTTATAAAACATACATAGCTAAATTATGAGGAAACAGTCCTAGTCTAACAGTGTTGCAGTGTGTGTGTATGTATGTGTGCATGCACACATGCATTCATGTATGTGTATCTGTCTGTCTGCTCGTGCATGAGAGGGTGGGGAAGATCTAATATAAACACATTTTAAAACAACTGTATCTTCACTGAGGTCAAGTTAGCACCACTTAACTGATATGAGCCATGTGGTAAAAATAACTGCTTGCCTTGTTTAAAGGCAGAGCTTCCGGTGTTGGCTGCAGATGCAGATTCCACCTCTTGAAGCAATAACAGTGACCTGATAGCTGAGACATTAGGGATGGGTGTTGATGAAAAGATTTCCTTGAATTATTTTCATTAGGCTTCCTGTTTGCCTCATCAATGCTTGATGAGCTTGGGTGCCGGCACGGTAGAGCTTGCTTTGATGGAACGTCTTGTAGATTTATTTCCTCTCAAACCTAATGATGTTTCACCTCTGTGATACAACAGACTGCAATTAGGAACAAAAAGGTTGGGATGTGCGTAATCACAAATGCCCCCAGAGACGTGGGTATGAGGCAAGCTGAGATAAGCTCGTGTCCATCTGTGGTCATTGTCTTCCAAGTTCACAGATGATGCCACCCTCCTCTGTAATGATATTCCTATCATCAGTGTTCCTCCGTTATGCTCGTCCCGATATGAGCACAGGGCATTCATTTTCTGCTCTATGTTGGCAGCTTCTGCCTTCACTTTTTTTGTTATTGTTGTTGTTCAAGGTATGTTTTCCTGATTGACCTCATCCTAACATCTGAGCAGTGTCATTTGTTATATACTTGGTTTCCTCAACTTTAGTGTTTTTGACATTTGGAGTTGGATAACGCTGTGCTGGAAGGAGAGAGTGCTGTTGATGTTCTGCAGCATCCTTGACCTCCACCAACAAGAGGCCAGCAGCACACCCCCACCTCTGATTTGCAGCAAAAATGTCCCTAGACTTTTCCAGAAGTTCTTTAACAGGAGTCGGAGTAGTACATTATCTTTGCTTGAGAAGTTATTGCTGTATATCAATTTAATTTTTCTATCAATCATGTGCATAATCCTATCAACTTTGTCAAATTTTAAATTTGTATCTATAAGGAAGTCTTTCATTCAATACACAATTTTATAGGAAATACAATGGAGACTTAGCATGGAGAATTTAGCATCACTGTTTTTTGAAGACACCATCCTATGTAGCCCAGGCTGACTTCAAACGCACTATGTAGATGAGGGGAATAGGGTGGATTTACAATGTGTCTTCGATTCCCTGTTAGGATTACAGGTCCACCAATATACCTCGATTTATGCAGTGCTGATGACCAAACATAGTGTCTCATGAATGCTAAGCAAGTACTCTCTCAACTTAGCTGTATCTACAGCTCTCCAAAGTTAAGAATTCAATTAGACAAAACAACACAGGACTCTGATGACAGAACTGGGGTCATCCTTAGCCTTCTGGATGCTTCTCCTCATCTGTCCCTGCTCCCATTGCTACATCACAGACTGCATTCAGAACAAAAATGTACTCCATCTTCTGCTCTAAGCTGCACAGGAAACTCTCCATTAAATAACTGAGTAATTTAGTTGCCCTTGCATTCACATGCACAATAATATTTTAAAGGTTTATCCATAGCAAAGCCTCTTGTAACTTCACAGGATATAGAAATGAACAGTCAGGTGGTCATCAGTGCTATAGAGAACTTTCATCTGCAAAAAAACAATTGAGAAGGGGCTATGGTATTATGCATGGAGTTTAGGAGCAGTCTCTCAGTTACATTTAAGTAGAGACATCAAAAAGAAATTCAACTAGATAGTAGGAGCAAAATATCCTAAATATGGGAGCCAACAAGTGCTAAGACAGGGAAGTGAGAGGCTGCTTGGCAAATTTGAGAACTAGCGAGGTAGGGGTGAAAATGTTGTTTTTGAACAACTGTACAGCAAGATGAAGGGGTATATGGGCAGGTGGTGATGTTGGCTCACTGTGAAACAGAAGGGCATATTCGAATTCAAACACACAAAGATACAAAGCATTGGAAATATGGGGACTATTAGATACATAGAGGTCAAGGTCACCAGCATAGAGAATACAGGGAGTCAATCTAACAAACCGATACGTTAATTCTAATAAGAAGAGAGAGAAAGCAAGGCAGAAGGAAACTTGAAGTTTAAATGGTTAACAATTTAAAATCTGATTTCAACATGCATGGTTCCTATGACCCCCTGTGGTAACATGGGCCATGGACATCATCACAGACCCCACCAGCAATAGGAATACAGACCCACACATGCCCTCAACAGCAGCTCAAGCCCCAGTGGGAGCACAGGGCACCCAGATCAGTATGGCTCCAGTGGCAGCATGGCCCTGGAACACCTACATGGTCTCATGTGTCTATCCAAACTCTGGGCATCTGCTCAGCTACCAGGAGCAACAGGAGCCATGGACATCAACATGTTTAAACTGACCCCTCCCCTCATTGACCTTAGGATAGTTGTCCCTACCTTGGCCCGGACACTGCAGCAGGAGAGCTGCCTCCCACCATCCTCCCACCATGATCAGAAAAGACAGCCTCACACCTTACCACAGGCATAGAAGAGCTGGCCCCGATGGCATGGAGCTAGGAGAGCTGGCTCTGCCCCAGAGTGTTCCCAGTGGCCTGGACCTGTGTGGCTCAGTTACCACACAGACCCAAATTCTGTGCCTTGGGTTGGCCCACCCTAACATCTACCCCATCTATGACATGCTAGAGTGAGAGAAGAGACTGGTCCTGCAGAACAATAACCACAGGATCTCCATGACTGGGCAACAGAAGGATATCCAAGAGAAGTTTCGGTGAGGGTCCAGTGATGATGGTGTGCCAGAGGCCTTGAACCAGACCAATGACTCATTGCAATGAACATTTTGCAGGTGGGGCTGATTGGACAAAAGGGTATAAGATGTGGCACACCGCATCTCTCAGTGCCACTAGGATGAACGAAAAGATGTTGGAAAGACAGAGGAGTGAGGTGGCTTTGTTTGTTTTGTTTTTAATTAATTTGGGGGGCATGCTGCAGGGGTGAGAGTAGATATAGAGGGGCTGGGAGGTGAGTGGGATGGAGGTGCATGATGTGAAATTCCCAAAGAATTAATAAAGATTTATGTTTTTAAAAATCTGTTGAAATATATTCTTAAACGATTTGAACAGGATACAGGATATACCTGTATCCATGAAAAGACATACTAACACATGTGATAGAAACAAGGATAAAATATTCAAAGCAGCAAGCAAACAAAGACAGTTTACCTTTAGACAGAGAAGAGTTGAACGCTAACTGCTCAAGCTGCAATCAAAGCTAGAGGTGACCGTGCTGGAGTTAAATGACAGCATGCACATTTGTCAAAGAAGATAGCTTTCCAGAATAAGGAGGAAATAAGTATGCGTTCAAGTAAAATTTAAGAACAACTTTTCACCGGCAGAACAAACTAAAGAACTATTAAATGAAGGCTAGCAAAATGGCTCAGTGAGCAAAGACATTTACTGCTAAGAATGATGACTCTGAGTTCAAACCATCCTTAGACCAACCACAAGGTCTAAGGAAAGAACAACCTCCAGCAAGACGTCCTCTGACCTCCACACAAGGGCAATGGCATGCATGTGACCCACACTATCCCCACACAAACACCAATGAATCTGTTAGATAAATTAAAAGAAACATTAAAGTGAGTTGATCAGGAAAAATGTTAACATAAGCTAAAAGTAAACGTAAGAAGGAATACATAGCATTACAAAGAATAATTCCATCTTAGTCATGGACACTGGTTTACAAAGCAATCGTTATAGTGTAGAGTTTTAAATATATAACATTAAAGTACCTTTTAAAAGAAAAAGTGTAATACTGGGGAAAAGCTAAGCAAAATCAAAGATATCAAATGTCTTTGCCTTCTTTATAAAAGGGGTAAAAAACAAGTAAGATTTCACTTTGGTTAGTCAAAAATGCATTTTTGTAATCTTTAAGTTACCTCAGAAACAATAAAGTACTGTAAAGTTGTTTTTTACTTAATTAAAATACTGTAGATAGTCATGATTCCCATCTCTTTCTCATCATTCCATGATTTTCCAACAATAAAAGCATTTCAAAAAAGATATTATCATTTCTCCCGAAAAAAGTATACAATTGAATTTGATAAATTACAAGTCACTGCCAAGAGTGATTTTAATAGCAGGGCTAATAAATTCTTCACTGGTATATATATTCAAGAGAGAATGCAGTGAAGAAGATAGCAAATATAGACATCTTTCAGAAACATTATTTTTCCATACATTGAAGCACAAAGAATGTGTATTATAGAGCAAAACCAGCAGTGCCCTGTGTATTTATGTGTTTTTAATACAAGGGACAGTCTATTTCTGTAGGAATGATACTATAGATAGAAAGCTTAATTTGGGTCGATTGTGAAAGAAGATTCTATAACAATCACTTGATTGTGAATGAAGTGATAGAACACATTGTGCATGAAAGAGGGTTGGACTTGGGTAGAAAAAGATAACTCAGCACAAAACGTGAGTGAAAGTGAAGTCAGGTAGTAACAGAATCAAAAAGGTTGATAAGAGGAATGCAGTAGGGCAAATGTTCCTTTCAACTCTTTTATTATTGTTGTTGTTGTTATTGCAGTGAAATAGGAGGGAATTGAAAAGACATACTCAGGCAGAGTTGAACAATCTTCAACATGATGTTTGCATGCTGTCTTTAGTAACCTGAATAGAAGGGCAGAGGAAAGGGGGTTTAAATAGGACTGGAATTGGCTCAGAGAGAGAGAGAGAGAGAGAGAGAGAGAGAGAGAGAGAGAGAGAGAGGAGGGAGGAGGAAGGGGTGGAGGGAGGGAGGAAGAGGGAAGAGAATATCATAAAATTCAGACTAGGTGAGAGGAGCAGTGAAAATTCCAGTGTGGAATGATGGAAAGTTGTTTCAACAGATGAAAGCAAGGAAAGACTTGATGTTTACACACCTAATGTTCACTTAGAAACACGAAGCAATGCTAGAAGAAATAGAAATCTTCACCTAACACCACTGAGGAAACATCCCTAACCAGAAAATTTTAGTATGTTCAAGGTCAAACCAATCAACTATTTCATCTTATGATGAATGAATATTGAATCCCAGGCATCAAGAAACAAAATTCAAAGAGGCTTTTGAATCATTCTAAAAGCCACACCTCACCTTGTCATTACCATTAGTGTAAATCACTTAACAAATTCTGCTCTTTTCTGTCACTGTACTAATTTTCAGAGAGAAATCAGTGAAAAGGGACTGGATTTAAAATATTTTTTATTACCCTGTTTCATACTCCATACTAGAAAAGACCCCCTCAACTGTGTACTTGCTCCAAACTTTGATTACATCTCCTACGAAAATTCTTCTCACTTCCTATATGTTTTTTTTTTTGTGTGTGTGTGTGTGTGTGTGTGTGTGTGTGTGTGTGACATAGACATGATATCTACTCCTTAAAGTTCTGAGATTAAACACTGAGGTCTGCCAGGGCACTTACATGGCATCTTGACTCTACTCGAAGCTCTTTGGAGTAGGAAATTGTTCTTCATAGTCTCCTCCTACCACTTTCATTTGTAGATGAATTAAGTTACTAAATGAATAAATGAACTGATAAACATGCCTACCCTCTGAGGCGGGAGTCAAGCTAAAGATTTTAGCTTGAGACTAAGCAGACATGTTTGTTTGTACCTGGTAAGAAGAAAACAGGGTTGAGATGGTAACAATTATTACAAGAAAGCAGATGATCAATAAATAGAGTTCTCAATAATATGTTAGCAATGCAAGACCGGCAACACAAATCTAGATTTATGGATGCCGTTCAAAAAGCAAGGTTCAGTTCTAGTTAGAGAGAAATGTAGCATGTGGTTGCAGACTAGTCATCTCTGACACCTGCATTCATACAGTCACCGTTTGACACTTTGCTAACCTCTCATCTTAAGATGGTGCTATTACAATCTCTGTTGCTTTTGTAAAAGAAGTCATTAAAATTTGGCAAGAAACTAGAAACAATGATTCTGGCTTGTACCTCTCTCTAAAGTTCTGCTAAGCACCTTTGGTTTCTATGTTCAGCTGTTTATCGGTATCTAGGTAGGTATTTAATTACCTACTTGGTTTAATGAAGTCACTTATTACTGTCAAGGTAGCCATAATCAAAGGCATAATACAAATAAAGTATGAAAGAGATTAAAATTAATTCATCAGCCAATATGAGCATTATTACAAAGGAGACATTTAGTTGTTTGGGGTCTGGTTTCGAGATTAGCCTGATTAACTTTCTGGCTTGGAGTCAATAATCTATTATCTCGTCTTGATATAAAATAAATCTAGCGAGAAAAAGTCATTGAAGCATTTGTTTTGCAGGCACAATGAAGGGAGGGTGTATTTATTCACCCTTTAAAACACCTGGAAAAACAAATTACAGAGGCAAGCCAGAATGTGCTATATTGTTATTGCGTTCATTAAGCATCATTCCGCACTAAATTTCTGTTCTGCTGTAGATTTTTAAAGACCAAGGTTTGGAGTTGTCTCATCATGTTATTTATCAGGGAATTCATTTCCTTTACATTAGAACACATGGCAATTAAGCAGAAGGCTTAGAGAATGCTTACTTAAAAGTTTAAGAAGAAAAGGATTTCCCTATACTTTTTCTCTACTTATTTGTTTGTTTTCTTTTTTGTTGTTTTTGTTTGTTTTCAAAAGGAGATGAGAAATATAGACTGAAAAATATTAAAATGGTACAGCTTCATAAGAGTTTTAGAACCACCAAACATACATATATGTTATATACATATACATATATATACATATATATACATATACATACATATACATATATATGACCATAAAGCCAAGTTACCTATGGGATAATCTATATTATTATTATTTTATTTTTATTATTATTATTATTTCATTACACACATATATCTCAACCTAATAATAGAACAGTCTGAAAGAGGTTCTCCAAAGAATTAATTATTATATTATTTGAATAGAGCAGACAATTGCAATGGAAATATACTTGACATAGTAAAATATTAACCTATTCAAAAATGTTGTTATATTATTAAAGACCAAAAAATAAGAAGCATTGTATTAAGTATTTTGGAACGATAATCTTTGGCTACAGTAATTAATAAGTACAGCATCAGCCCCAGGCTGAATAGATGTTACTCGGTGGATAATCACAACTCCAGTTGCCAGGCAGATGTCCTTGTAGAATATCCTTACACATTTTGTGTAAAGATACATTTATGCATGATCATGTCTCTGATAGTGTTTTATGATAATCACTATCAGAAAGTCATAAAGGAAAAAATTCCTCTGTTTTTAACTTTGTTTCTTTTTTTTCTTCATTCTCCTCCTCTTGGTCCTTTCTTCTCATTTTCCTCCCTGTTTTTAGGTTTGATACAAGTGACTTCATTTTGATTATGACCATTTTTACATTTCCTTCACATGTTAATAATTATCCATAAAGTAACTCCCAGAGATAAATCCTATGGTTATATTGATATACGATGATGAAAACAAGGCCTAGAGAAAATAAGAAAAGCAGGCCAGCAAAGTATCTCGGGTACTAAAAGTGTTTCCTGCTGACTCTAGCAACCTAAACTCAATCCTCAGAACCCATATGGTAGAGAAAATAACTAACTCCTGCAGTTAGTCCTCTGACATCTAACCATATGCCATGACAAGCATGCCCACCCTTGTGTGTGTGTGTGTGTGTGTGTGTGTGTGTGTGTGTATGTGTGTGTGTGTGCATACATGCCTGTGCATGCTGACACAAATCAATAAATATAATTTAGATATTTTTCTCATTTTTATTAAAAATTTTCATATAAAGCGTTTTGATCACAGTTTCCCATCCCCCAGCTTCTCCTAGCTCCTCCGACCTGCATTCTCACTCATTTTTATGTTTTTCCTTTTATCTTCCCTCTCAAAACCTCCCGCAAAACAGAAAAACAAAAATCAAAACAGACAAATGAAAAACAATAAGAGAAAAAATACCCAAAAGAAACAAAAATCCCACAGAAAAACAGCAGAACATAGTTTGTGCCAGCAACCTACTCCTGGACATGAGACCTGCCTGCCCTGGAGTGCGGCTGATAAGTTCAGTGACACTCCCTTAGAAAAACTGATTCTTTTTCCTTTTGCCAAAAGATAATGTCTTAGAGGTGAGATCTTCTATCCATTTTCTCTTGCCAGTGCTGGTCATCTGACTCCAGAGTATGAGCTGTCAATATGCATATTATCTCTAGATATACATCAGACTGTATCCATTAAAATTGTTATTTCCCCTTAATTTCATCATGAATCATCAATATTGGAGTTACTTAAGATGAAAAGAAATCAGAATTTTTATTTTTGCAATTGAATCAAATGGGAATGTTCTATTCAGAATTTGAGAATCATACTTCACAATCTTCATAAAGGGCAAACGAAGTCTATCGCCTTTCATTAAGGTAGGACCCTTTGTGGACTTCATAAATTATATCAGTGCAAAGGCTTGGAGAATGGGAGCTAATTTTGGACAGGAGTGTACTGTAGATATTCAGAGATGAGCCTCATCTCATCATTCAGGAGACTGCTATCTGTGAGAGACTGAGATGGAGATGCAAATGAAGCAGACCAGGTCCCAACAAAATGAATGGAATAAAATTCTTCCTGTCACAATGCTTGAAGAATGTACTTCAACCTTAAAGCTCTGGAACACTGAAAGAATTCGTGTAGGTTATGGAGGATTGATGACTTTTGATCCCTGTTAGTTAACAGAAGGCCATTCAATAACCTCCTGTTTTTGAGGTTGTGCAATCAGGTCAACACAATAGAGAACTGTGCAATCAATATAATTGTGCACAAAAAAAGAGTCTTCTTTTGAGTCACATTTTTTACTTAATTGCATAATTTCAAAGTCAAGTTTTAAAATTAAATGGATTAGGGGGTGGGAACAGAGGGGAGATGGGGGAGAGACTGGGAGGAGAGGAGTGAGGGGGAAACTGCAGGCGGAATATAAAATGAATTAAATAAATAAATTTTAAATTAAATTCCTCCCAAAGTTTGAGTCACTTTTTGGGATTTTGATGAACTGGATTTTTTTGTACAATATTCCTTGTGGTTTGCAGAATTAAATGAGGATAGGTCAAGGTGATTTTGGTAAAGACATGGATCAAATAAAATACAGTTGGTGCATCTGTCTCCAACTAGAGCTATTTATGGTGCTTTGGGTTTGTATCCATAGGTTATAGGCTCAACTGAATGGTTGTTGTCTAGATGAGTTGGCCCACAAAGGGATAGGGTGAGATAGTACGGGCAGTAGTGAGACCCTGCCATTACTACTGGGAAAGCAGTCAGAATTACTAATATGGGTCAAGGCATTTATATGAACAACAATGAATTTGAAATGCCAAAACAGGGGGTACTGTAAGGTCACAGGTTTGAACGTTTCTGATGCAACCCAGAGCATGTTAAATCACAAAAGGCAGGTGGTTTGAATTTTGAAGACATAAGACGGTCTGCATATTTCAGGGTTTTCCCCTTGTTCATTTTCCTTGTTAAATGGGACATTTGACACAGCAGGACAGCTTGTGCAGGCAAAGCACGAGCAGCTCTCCACTTGCTTTGAATTAGCTTTGACAAAGCACACAGTTCTCCTCAGGACCCCACCCTGGCACCTGGAAATACCAGGTCTGGAAACAGAGTATCATGAAGACACCTCTCACCTTAGCTAATTCAGTTCATTTTTTAAAATATTTTAAAATATTGCAGATATTTGCATTATAATAAAGGAGACAGGTATTGATGAATTAAAAAAAAATCACAGAAATTTGATCTAGAAGCCAATGGAAATGCAGGTACAAGGGCAACGATTATACAGGGAAAGGTGTATAATAATTTCCAACTGAAGAAATCATAGAGTGTGAAACGAGAAAGCTTTTAGAGTCAGTGAACTTAAGTAGGTTTAATTTATTTATTTACTTCAATCAATTTAATTAATGAATATTTTGAATTTTCATGCTATACAAATTATATTATAGGTGCTGCACTAAAAAGTCACACAATTATATTGTAGAGGCAGACTTACAATAATAAATAACACATCAATATGAATTGATACGTTCTTTAAGGGAAAATAAGTTGGCCGCATGAAATGTAACACTGCGGTCTCAAAGAATCAAATATTTTTGCATCCAATATATACCATCTTATATCTAAACAGTGAATAGATGAGTGAAGAGGAGTGAGGAGGGCAAAGATACTCATTTCTAGTAAATATCAAGGAATATCAAGCTCAGCTTTCCACAGCTGGTGATGAAGCATGGAGTAGAGTCCATACATGAGAAATTTCCAGTTCTATACCCAGGCCACGAGCCTGTACTATAATGTTCTTTAATAGTCTCTGGAGTTAGACGCTGGACTCAATGAAATTGCAAATAGCAAGTATATCACTGAAGTTCATAAGAATAGTCTAGGACAATGTGAAAAGCCCCGGTGCCATGTGCAATATGGAAAGGTAATTTGCAGTATAGCTGAGACTATAATCTGAGTCAGTTAGTTTTTCTGCTTTTATAGTGTGCTGAATTATGGAGTCCTTCTGGTATATTTGGAAATAGTTCTAAGGGTCTCAATTTTATAATGTGATCAATTTACCAAGCTTAGAATAGACAGGTAAGCCACAATCATTACACAGTAGGGGATAATTTAAGGCTTACTTCTTCTTGATATGATATATGACATACCAAATATTTTTATTTTAAATATTAGAACATATGATCTGATGTTTAGAGAAAAGTTCTTTCGATGTGATACATAATATATCACTCTTTACCTCAGTTCAGCTAAGGGTAACAGTGAAAAACTTATTCCTGGTTTGAACTTAGAATTGTGAGTCATTCACAACAGTCTATTAGAGTCACAGAATGGAAGAAATTGTATAATGTTATTGTAACAAGTGAGAAATAACAGTGTCTGAAGAATCATCTCTTTTCAACCAAATATAAGAGCCCCTCCTTCAACATTAATAATATTCAAAAATCCAAACTGACTGTGTCACTTTATTTTGTATGCCTCTGAGAAATGGTGAAAATTATAGGCTATATTATGATATAATTTATCTTTATTCGCTTCCATAAGCAGATTTCCTCCAGAAAAAAAGACATCAATTAAGCATAGTGGAGATATCTTAAGTATTACAAACTGATTTATGATAAGTACTTTATGAACTGTTACAGGGAATATTGGCTGGTAAACAAAGGAAGTAAAAAATTAAAAGGCAGCTTCATATTTCCTATTTTATCAGCCAATGAAAACATTTTCATCATAAAACATACTTCAAAATGATAAATTCAAAGGTGAAAAAATAAAACTAAATTAGGTGAAAGTGAATGAAATGGTCCATGGGACTATTTAAATATTTTGCTTTTGAACTTTTAACTTTGCATATGTATGTAAATGACCATGAATTATTTTTATATTAGTTCTAATATAGGTAATCTCAAATGATGTGTATCATTTTGATCAAACTATCTGGGGACCGTCAAGTGTCCAAAAGATTAGTAGCTACTGAGTTGTGGGGCTTCCTTGTATAATTTAGACATGACCCATTATCAGATACATTGTTTGCAAGTATTTCCTCCTATTCCATGGGCTGATTGACTCTTTTGCTGTGCACACTGTTTTAAGGTTGATACAATCCCACTTGATTATTTTTCCTTTGGGTGGACTGTGCTTATTGTTATATCTAAAATTCATTCTCAAGAGCAATTTATTTTAGTAATTAGGCTTTCAGTTTTTTTTTTAATTTTCATTCACTGTCAGTTGATTTTTATGGGTGGTAACTGACTTGAGTTGATATTTTGCCAGAAAAGAACTGTATCGATGTACAGAAATAAATGACCAACAAATTTATGAAAAGATACTCAAACTCACCAACCATCAGGGAAATAGAAATTAAAACTACAGTGAGGTATAATCTAACACATGTTAATATGTTTAGTATAAAAAGGATGTTTTAAAATGTGAGTGCTGGTGAGGATGTGGAGAAATCAAAGGCCCTCTACACTGTTGGTTGAGTTGTAAAATGGAACAGTAAAGCAGAGGTTTTTCAAAACATTAAAAATGGAGCTGAGGGATTTAGCTCAGTGATAGAGTACTTGTCTGGCAAGTCCCTGAACTGCTAAAAAAAACAAAGTATCTACCACAAGTTCTAGAAATCCCATTCTATGTATTCAAAAGTATTAAAATTATCATAAAAAGAAGTTTACATTGCACTCTTTATTTAGTCACTCTTCCCAATAGCTGAAATATGAAACAGAGTAGATGTCTAATGAAAAATGTATGAGCATATTCAGATGCAGGAACATTATACAGCCGCACAAAAGAAGGAGGTTCCCCAATTTTCAGCAACATGAATGAAATTGAAGGTAATGTGAAGTAAGTTGGTCGTAGAAGGAGAAACACTGTTTGAGCCCATTTACATTGTCTCAATAACCCACAGATTTACATGAATAGAGAATACTGTAATAGTTTCCAGGGTAGAGAAAATGAAATGCTGCTATTCAGCAGGTATAATTTTTCAGTTTTGCTATATGAATAAAGTGTAGAGACTTGTTGTCCAACCCAGTGCCTGCAGTTTACAGTATAGTACTGCATACTTGAACATCCTTTAAGCAAGCTGGCATCATATTATGCTCCTATCATGTAGACGCACACAAAAAGGAAACTAGTGCTGTTGTGTCCTGCTGTGGGATGTTCTGTATGTTAAATGTGTTGCTCTGGTTGGTTAATAAATAAAACATTGATTGGCCAGTAGCCAGGCAGGAAGTATAGGTGGGACAAGGAGAGGGGAGAGTTCTGGGAAGTGGAAGGCGGAGGCAGAGAGATGCTGCCAGCCGCCGCCATGAGAAGATGTTAAGATACTGGTAAGCTACAAGCCAAGTGGCAACTTATAGATTAACAGAAATGGGTTGATTTAAGATAGAACTAGATAGCAAGAAGCCTGACACGGACATACAGTTTATAAGTAATATAAGTCTCTGTGTGTTTACTTGGTTGGGTCTGAGCAGCTGCAGGACTGCCGGGGCTTGGCAGGAGCTGGAGAGAAACTTTCTAGCTACAATGTCCATTACTTCAGTCCTGGTGACAAATGTCACAAATTCAACGGAATATGAACAGCGCATCTGACATACACAAAGCTCTCCATATTTGAATTCTACGTCAATGAAATGGTTATTAAAATGAAGTTGTTGATAGAGCCAACTGTCTTGAGGAGTATTTATCACCAGGTTTAAATTTTTCAGTGTTTTAGAACTCAAATGAATTGGATAAAATTTTCTGATATTGTTTGCAAAAAGTTATAAATAGCATGTGTATAAACAATACATATACTTTTTCATTTTAGTTTTTGTACATTTTATCTAAAAATAAAATTACATTACTTTCCTCCTTCCATTTTTTTCTCAGCCCATCTCAAGTCCCTCCCTCTAACTCCTTGTATGTCTCCCCCAACTCTCACATTAATAGCCTCATTTCCTTATTATTATATTAATAGCCTTTTATTATTATTTTATACACATGTGTATATAGAGATGCATAAATATGTAAATACATGAAACCCAAAACACTGAAACTGCTAGAAGAAAACACACAGTACCCTATAAGGTGTAGGAAAGAACTGTCTGAATAGGACTCCTTTTGCCCAAGAATTAAGACTAACAACTGACAAAGTAGGATCCATGAAACTAAAATGCTTCCATATGTGGTGATATTTTATTTGTGCTGAGATGTGATTTTATTTGTATGTTAATTAATAAAGTTTGCCTGGAGATCAGAGGTCATATAGCCAGCCATAAACAGAAGTCAGGCAGCAGTAGCACACACCCTTAATCCGATCACATGGCAGGCAGAGTCTCTGTGTGGTCAGGGACACAGCCAAGCATGGTGACACACGTCTTTAATCCCAGTACCAACCATAGAGACCTGGAGGTCTGTATAGACAGGCAGTGATGAGGAAGTAATGTGGCTGGTCTTAGAGCCAACGAGAAAGCAGAATAGCAAGGCAATAAAAGCATAGGTTAGACAGGAAGAATCTCTCTCGGGAGGCATCAACAAGGTGGTAAGTTAAGGTTAGTTGGTTGCTCTTCGCTATATCTCTAATCTCTTCAGCTATTACCCCTGTATTTGGTCCCTCCTACAACCTCCCCTCTCGTCCACCCCATCCACTTCTCCTCTGTTTCTCTGCAGAAAAAGGCAGGCCTCCTATGGATATCAACCAAACATGTCATATCAAGTTGCAGTGGGACTAGGTACCTCCCTCATATTAAGTCTGGAAAAGGCAACCCAAAAAGGGTCCCAAGAGCAGGCAAAAGAGTCAGAGACAGCCCGTGCTCCCACTGTTAGGAGGCCCACAGGAAGACCAAGCTATATAACTATGACATATGTGCAGAGGGCCTAGGTCAGTCCCACACAGGCTCCCTGGTTGTTGGTTCAGTCTCTGTAAGCCCCTATGAGCCCAGATTAGTTGATTCTATGGGTTTCTTGTGATGTCCTTGACCCCTCTGGCTCCTACCACCCTTCCTCTCTTTAGCAGAATTCCCCAAGCTCAGCCTAATGTTTGACTGTGGGTCTCTGCATCTTTTTCCGTCAGTTGCTGGATGAAACCTCTCTAGTGACAATTGGGCTAGGCACCAATCTATGAGTACAGCATAATATTGTTAGGCATCATTACATTGATTTTTTTTTCTCCAGTTTGTGTTTGGTTCTATCCTAGGTCTCTGGGACGTCCAGCCTCTGGGTCCTGGCATTCCAGGCAGTGTCAGAGGTAAGCTCACTGTCATGGCGTGGTTCTGAGGCTGGAGTAGTCATAGGTTGGCCACTCCCATTATCTCTGCACCATCCGTACTCCAGCACATCCCATAGGCAGAACAGACTGTAGGCTGTATGGCTGGGTTAGTGTCCTAATCCCTCCACTCAACGTCTTGCCTGTATCATGTTCTCAGAAGCAGTATTTTTTGTTGTTCAGGAATGAACTTTTGATGAATATCCCTTCCCACAGAGGAAGACTGCCCTGTATTAAAATTAAAACAATGGAATGAAGCAGAAAGCTATCAGTAATGACTAATAGTTCTTATCATTTCTACATTTTATGTATGTTAAATTGGGGTAGTCATGAGTACTGATAAATACTTAAATGCTTATGGCACTGAAGAAGAAATAGCTGATGGAATGCAATTGAGAATTAAATGAGATTATATATATATATATATATATTACATAAAGTACTAAAGAAATGATCACAATCATTTTCCCTAATTTGCTTTCATTGCTTTTATGGCAGGTATGTTTGATTGAATGGCTTGAAGGAATGCATATGTGAAGTAGATCTTGAGAGAGAGAAGGACTATTTTCTGTTGGTTTTACTAATAGGATTTTTGACTGTCTCACTCAACTTGAAAAAAATCATAAACTTATATATACTGATATAAACATATCAGGCTTGATCTTAGTCTGCAAAGCCCATGCAAATGTGAAAAAAGAAAGATCAACTCAAAAGAGAAAAGTTAAAGTAACACATAACCAGAATAACAAAAACTGTGTTCAGCAAAAGCAATAGTCCTATCTTTTTACAATGCTTTCCACTTTTTAAAACATGTAACCAAATATCTATCATTCAGTGTCCCTATGAAAGATCTCTATGAGATCTGTGAGCCTGTCTCCACTCAAATGTACCGAAAAAGAGGTGTGATTGGCATTTGGATTCCCCTAAGACTTTTTTTTTCTTTTTCCTTTTAAAATTTTTTTTATTCGTTTTACATACCAACCACAGATCTCCCTTGCATCCCTCCTCCTCCTCCCCACCCCACTCTTCATCCATCTTATTCCAACAGAGTAAGTTCTCCTAAGGGGTGGGGGGACAACTAAACCTGGTACATTCAGTTGAGGCAGGACCAAGATCCTCCCTGCTTTGTCAGGGATGAGCAAGGTGTCCAACCATGGGTAATAGGATCCAGATCACACAGGCAGAGGCCTCTCAAACAGACCCAGCTACACAACTGTCTTCCTATGCAGAGGGTCTAGTTGGGTCCCATGCAAGTTACACAGCTGTCAGTCTAAAGTCTGTGAGTTCCTTGGAACTTGTTTCAGTTGTCTCTGTAGATTTCCCCATCTCGATCTTGACACCCCACCTCCCCTGCTTGCTCATCTAATTCCTCTTCCCTTTCTTGGACAGGACTCTCCGAGCTCAGCCTGGTGCTTGGTTATGGATCTCTGCATCTGCTTCCATCGGTTACTGGATGAAGGCTCTATGATGACAGGGTATTCACCAATCTGATCACCACTGTTGCTAGTAGTCTAGTCTGGAGTCTTTATTGTGGATTCCTGGGAATTTCCCTAGCACCAGGTTTCTCCCTTACCCCCTGTCTTCCTCTATGAAGATATCTCTTTCATTGCTCTCCCACACCATCTCTTTCCCAGCTCAACCATCCCCTACCCTCTATGGCTCTTGTCAGCCCCAGTTTACTCATCAGGATCTCCTCTGTTTCCCCTTCCCAAGGTGATCTGTACATCCCTCTTAGGGTCCTACTTGTTTCCTAGCTTCTCTGGAGCTGTGTGTTGTAGTCTGATTACCTTTGCTTTACATCTAGTATCCACTTATGAGTGAGTACATACCATGTTTGTCCTTATGAGTCTGGGTTACCTCACTCAGGATGATATTTTCTAGTTCCATCCATTTGCCTGCTCATGATGTCATTGTTTTTCATTGCTGAATAGTACTCCATTGTGTATATGTACCTCATTTTCTTTATCCATTTTTTGTTTGAGGGGCATCCAGGTTGCTTCCAGATTCTGACTATTACAAATGATGCTGCTATAAACACAGTTGAGCAAGTGTCTTTGTGGTATGGATAAGCATCTCTTAGGTATATGCCCAAGAGTGGTATCATTGGGTCTTGAGGTAGATTGATTCCCAGTTTTCTGAGAAACGGCCATACTCATTTCCAAAGTGGCTGTACAAGTTTGCACTCCCACCAACAATGGAGGACTGTTCCCCTTGTTCCACATCCTCTCCAACATAAGCTGTCATCAGTATTTTGTTCTTAGCTATTCTGACAGGTATAAGATATCTCAGAGTCATTTTGATTTGCATTTTCCTGATGACAAGGATGTTGAGCAATTCCTTAAATGTCTTTTGGTCATTTGGGATTCTTCTTTTGAGAATTCTCTGTTTAGCTCTATAGCCCATTTTTAATTGAATTGTTTGGTATTTTGCTGTCTAGTTTCTTGAGTTCTTTATATACTTTGGAGATAAGACCTCTGTCAGATATGGGGTTGAAGATTATTTTCCCATTCTGTAGACTGTCATTTTGTCTTATTTACTGTGTCCTTTGCCTTACAGAAACTTCTCATTTTCAGGAGGTCCTGTTTATTTATTGTTGCTCTCAGTGTTTGTGTTACTGGTGTTATATTTAGGAAGTGGTCTCCTGTGCCAAGGCTTTCTGGGCTACTTCCTTTATCTTCTATCAGGTTCAGTGCTGCTGGATTTATCTTAAGGTCTTTGATCCACTTGGACTTGAGTTTTGTGTATGGTGATAGATACAAATCCATTTGCAGTCTTCTACACGTTGACATCAGTTATGCCAGCACCATTTGTTGAAAATGCTTTCCTTTTTTCCATTGTACAGTTTTGACTTTTTTGTCAAAAATCAGGTGTTCATAGGTGTGTGGGTTAATGTCCAGGTCTTCAGTTCCATTCCATTGGTCCACATGTTGGGTTTTATGCCAATACCAAGCTGTTTTTATTACTATAACTCTATAGTAGAGCTTGAGGTCAGGGATGGTGATGCCTCCAGAAGTTGCTTTATTGTAAAGGATTGTTTTAGATATCCTTGGTTTTCTGTTTTTCCATATGAAGTTGAGTATTGTTTTTTGAGGTCTGTGAAGAATTGTGTTGGAATTTTGATGGGGATTGCATTGAATCTGTAGGTTGTTTTTGGTAAGATTGCCAATTTTATTATGTTGGTTCTACTTATCCATGAGCATAGGAGATCTTTCCATTTTCTGATATCTTCTTCAATTTCTTTCCTCGAGGACTTAAAGTTCTTGACATACAGGTCTTTCAATTGTTTGGTTAGAGTTACCCCAAGTTATTTTATATTATTTGTGGCTATTATGAAGAGTGATGTTTCTCTAATTTCTTTCTTGTCCCATTTATCATCTGTGTATAGGAGAGTTAATGATTTTTTAAGTTAATCTTGTATCCTGCCACATTCCTGAAGGTTTTTATCAGTTGTAGGAGTTCCCTGGTAGAATTTTAGGGTCATTTATGCAGACTATCCTATCATCACCAAATAGCAAAAGTTTCACTTCTTCCTTTTCAATTTCTATCCCCTTGATCTTTTGTTGTCTTATTGCTCTAGCTAGAACTTCGAGTACTATATTGAATAGATATGGGGAGATTGTACAGCCTTGTCTTGTTCCTGATTTTAGTGGAATTGCTTTGAGTTTCTCTTCATTTAATTTGATGTTGGCTGTCGGCTTGCTGTAAATTGCTTTTATTATGTTTAGGTATGTTCCTTGTATTCCTGATGTCTCCAGGACCTTTATCACAAAGGGGTGTTAGATTTTGTCAAAGGCTTTTTCAACATCTAATGAAATGATCATGTGGGGTTTTTTTCTTTCAGTTTGTTTATATGGTGTATTATATTGACATATTTTGGTATGTTGAACCATCCCTGCATCTCTAGGATGAAGCCTACTTGATCATGATGAATGATTTTTTTTTTTTTGGTTTTTCGAGACAGGGTTTCTCTGTGTAGTTTTGGTGCCTGTCCTGGATCTCACTCTGTAGACCAGGCTGGCCTCGAACTCACAGAGATCCGCCTGGCTCTGCCTCCCAAGTGCTGGGATTAAAGGCGTGTGCCACCACCGCTCGGCAGATGAATGATTTTTTGATGTGTTATTGGATTCAGTTTGCCAGTATTTTATTGAATATTTTTGCATCAGTGTTCTTGAGGGAGATTAGTCTGTAATTCTTTTTCTTTGTTGCATCTTTGTGTGGTTTGGGTAATGTGGTTTGGGTATCAGGGTAATAATAGCCTCATAGAAAGAGTTTGGCAATGTTCCATCTGTTTCTATCATGTGGAACAATTTGAAAAGTATTGGTATTAGCTCTTCTTTGAAATTCTAGCAGAATTCTACACTGAAATCATCTGGCCCTGGGCTTTTTGATTGGGAGACTTTTAATGACTGTTTCTATTTCCATAGGTGTTATAGTCTATTTAAATTGTTTATCTGGTCTTGACTTAATTTGGGTATATAGTACCTATCCAGAAAATTGTCCATTTCTTTTAGATTTTCCAATTTTGTGGAGTACAGGTATTTGAAGTTTGACCTGATGATTCTTTGGATTTTCTCATTGTCAGTTGTTATGTCTCTCTTTTCATTTCTGATGTTGTTAATTTGTGTATTCTCTCTCTGGCTTTTAGTTAGTTTGGATAAGGGTTTGTGAATCTTGTTGATTTTCTCAAAGAAACAACTCTTTGTTTCATTGATTCTTTGTACTGTTCTCTTTATTTCTATTTTATTGATTTCAGCCCTCAATTTGATTATTTCCTGGAATCTACTCCTAGGTAAGTTTGCTTCTTTTTCCTCTAGTGCTTTCAGGTGTGCTGTTAAGTTGCTAGTGTGAGATTTCTCCAACTTCTTTATGTGGGCATTTAGCGCTACGAAATTTCCTCTTAATACTGCTTTCATAGTGTCCCATAAGTTTGGGTATATTGTACATTCATTTTCATTGAATTCTAGGAAGTCTTTAATTTAATGTCTTTCTTTATTTCTTCTTTGACCCAGTGGTGATTCAGATGAGCATTGTTCAGTGTCCATGAGTTTATAGACTTTCTGTAATTTGTGTTGTTGTTGAATTCTAACTTTTAAGGTATGATGGTCCAATAAAATACAGGAGATTATTTCAATATTTTTGTATCTGTTGAGATTTGCTTTGTGACCGAGGATGTGGTCAGTTTTAGAGAAGGTTCCATGGGGTACTGAGAAGAAGGTATATTTTCTTGTGTTTTGGTGGAATGTCCTGTAGATGTCTATTAAGTCCATTTCAGTCATAACGTCTGTTAGTTCCCTTATTTCTCTGTTAAGTTTCTGTCTGGCAGACCTGTCCATTGGTGAGAGTGGGGTGTTGAAGTCTCGTGGGGTTTCATGTGGGATTTAAGCTTTAGTAATGTTTCTTTTACATATGTGAGTACCCTTGTATTTGGGACACAAATGTTCAGAATTGAGACTTCATCTTGATGGATTTTTCCTGTAATGGATATGTACTGTCCTTCTTGATCTCTTTTGATTAATTTTAATTTGAAGTCTATTTTGTTAGATATTAGAATAGCTGCACCAAATTGCTTCTTAGTCCACTTGACAGGAAAGAGTTTTCCCAGCCCTTTACTCTGAGGTAATGTTTGTCTTTGAAGTTGAGGTGTGTTTTTTGTATGCAACAGAAAGATGGATTCTGTTTTCATGTCTATTCTGTTAGCCTGTGTCTTTTTATAGGTGAATTGAGTCCATTGATATTAAGGGATATTAATGACCAGTGATTGTTAATTTCTGTTATTTTTTGGTGGTAGTGTTATGTGTTTCCCTTCTTTGGTTGTTGGTGTGGGATTATCTATTCTTGTGTTTTTATGGGTGCATCTACCTTCCTTGGGTTTGATTTTTTCCTTCTAGTGCTTTCTGTAGGGCTAGATTTGTGGATAGGTATTGTTTAAATCTGGTTTTATCTTGGAATATTTTGTTTAGTCTGTCTTTAGCGATTGAGAGTTTTGCTGGGTATAGTAGTCTGGGCTAGCATCGATGGTCCCTTAGTGTCTGCATAATGTCTGTCCAGGACCTTCTGGCTTTCAGAGTCTCTAACTCCAAAGTCAAGTGTTATTCTGATGGGTCTGCCTTTATATGTTACTTGACCCTTTTCCTTTGCAGCTCTTAATATTTTTTATTGTGTATGTTTAGTGGTTTGATTATTATGTGGCAAGGGGACTTTTGGGGGGGTCTAGTCTGTTTGGTGTTCTATAGGCTTCATGTATCTTCATAGGTATCTTCTTTAAGCTGGGAAAGTTTTCTTCTATGATCTTGTTGAATATTTTTTCTGTGCCTTTGAGTTGGTATTCTTCTTCTTCCTCTATCCCTATTATTCTAGGTTTGATCTTTTCATGGTGTCCCAGATTTCCTGGACATTTTGTGTTATGATTTTTTGGCTTTAGTATTTTCTTTGACTGACGAATCTATTTCCTCTATTGTATCCTCCATTCCAGAGATCCTCTCTTCCATCTCTTGTATTCTGTTGGTTATGCTTGCATCTGTAGTTCCTGTTCATTTATGCCAGTAGGATTTGCTGAAGGGGGCAGAGGCAGGAGGATCATGAGTTTGAGGCCAGCCTGGGCTACAGATTTTCTATTTCCAATATTCCCTTGGTTTGTGTCTTCATTGTTTTTATTTCAATTTTCAGGTCTTGAACTATTTCCTTCACCTGTTTAATTCCTTTGTCTTGGTTTTCTTGGCTTTCTTTAAGGGATTTATTGATTTCTTCTAATTTTTTTTCTCAGTTTCTTTAAGGGAATTTTTTATTTCCTCTTTAAAGGCCTCTATCAATTTCTTAAAGTCATTTTAAAGTCATTTTCTTCTGCTGCTTCTATATTGGGATGTTCAGGTCTTGCTGATGTAGAACCACTAGGTTCCAGTGGTGCCATATTGCTCTTTATGTTGTTGAATGTATTCTTGCCCTGGTGTCTACCTATCTCTTCCTCCAATTGGTGCAAATGGTGTCTGTGTCTCAGGGAGCCACTCTTGGTCCAATTGGAGCTCTTGGTCCAATTGGAGCTGACAGAGTCTGTGTCTCAGTTAGCAGCTGCAGTCTCAGAGGATGTGTGGGTTTGGGGGCTGGATTGGGGCTTATAGGTTACAGGGTCTGGTGAAGGGGCAGGTGGTCAGGCCTACTTGTAAGAGTTCTTCCTGCTGTCCTGCAACTGGGGCTGCAATGGGTCGGGTATAAGGGGCACTGATTATGCCCCTGGGCCTAAAGCTCCCCTGAGACCTTGATACTCCAAGAGAAGTGAATTCAGAACTCTTATTTTCCTATTCCTGGCCTCTCTATTAATATTAATATTTTATAGAAATTTACATAAATAACACTAGCAAAAAAAAACAAACAGAAAAGAACTTCTGAGCACTTACTAATCAAGCCAGAAAATGCATTATCTTCATCAGACTTGATAATTGAGGATTCCAAGAAGTAGATCATATTATTAACAAATGAGACATTCCTATCTCATTAGAGAAAAGAATGAATAGTGAGCAAATAAATTTATTTGAAAATTTAAAGTCAGAAATTTAGCAATTTGAGAAATCCTCTTTAATGACTATGCTCTGCTTTCTGTTTCTCCTTGCTTCTAATTTTCAAATCTCATTTTTTAGTATTTCCCCTTTTATATTCATACAAAGTAGAAGAAAAAGAAAGCAGATTTAGGTAGTGAAGAGGAAATAAAATATATTGTGTACATTTTTCTAGGCCTCTCTTTTTTGTTTTTTGGTTTTTTGTTTGTTTGTTTGCTTTTTTGGGGTTTTTTTGTGAATCAATAGAAGGAGGCAGTCTGTTTTCACTATCCGAGCACAAGTTGCTGAAAGTCAGAGTGTGCATCATGTCATCAACATAAAACCTAGTGACAAGGATGCTATTTTTAGCCTAATTGACCAATGTACTGTTCCTGCTCTCTGTATATTTCTCTATAAATATACATACTAAGTAGTCACAACTTTAAAATTGTACGGTTTTTTTTTACTCTATTTCTCCTTCCAAGACTTCCTTATGTACACAATTCTCTCTGCATTTTAAGTTCATACTCCCCCAAATACAACCTATTTATAACAAGAAATAATTACTTGTAGTTGGTGAATTTCATTCACTATTGCTAATTCAGTCAAAAACTGCTGTGTTTATTTGTGAATGTGCCAATAATTAATATCTACCAATGATTCATTCTGAAAAATAAAGGTAGTACTTAGTATGAACTAGTAGGTGTTCTAACTTTGGTGTAAAACTCACTCACATGAGAAGGTGCATCCCTTGTGTCACGGTTAACCTATGAAGCCAGCGCACCACAAGGACGCAGCCTGCTTACAAAACATACAACACCTGCATATGCTTTCTCCTCTCAGGTCTGGAGAAAGACAAATATTTCCAAATGCTTTGAGTTTTGTGAAGGGGAGAGAAAATCATGTCAGTAAATTCAGAGACTGGTGAAAGCAATTAGTCACAAATAGTAACTCTGCAATGGGGCATAGGAGACTGGCAACAGCTTATACAAACATTCCATGAGCATCTTGCTGACAACCCGTCAAGCTTTGCTGGTCACATTGCTATTTAAAATAAATCTAATGTTGATTCAGATCTCTTTTTTTTAAAAAAAAAAGACAATTCTTCATGACAATCATCTTTATTTTTAAAACAAAATTTGCTATTGTAATTTCTCCTTTAGCAATGGGAGTAGAGATAACACTGGAAATCTTTTCCAAAGAAATGAGATTTCCGCTTATTGTGAAGATGAAAACACTATCTCTTAGTCATGGTGAACAGGGGAAAAAAGTCAGTGACTTGATTGTTTCTTGGTTTTAGGTGTGCCTTCTAAATTGGATGACATTCACAGACACTCAGGATGTAAGACAAGGGCTTTCTCTAAACAGTCCCCAAATAGTAAAATGATATAGACCTCAGAAGATACAGTTGTCCCTTCTTGGCTAAGAGATCTACAAACAACATTTATAAATGAGAACAACCTTTATAAATGAGAACATTTATAAAAGAAAATGACCAACCTTTAAAACGGCTCCTGACTGCTTGTAACAACCATCAGCTAATAAACTTACCCCAAAGAACTAACTGAACTTTACTTTTCTAAGATAGAATATGAACAATAAATGTGCATTTTCATTTTGAAATGATATGGAAGTCATCTCTGCAGGAGAAAGGAACTTTATTCCATAATGTGAAGTAGGCAATGGCAGTAATGAAGTACCTCGGCTTTAAAGAAGTGAATGACACAAGGATTACTTCCTAAGCAGAAAGTTCTAGTTTCTAGTTTTCATAATATATATATATACATATATATGTATATACATGTATCATATATAATGCTCACATATGATTTATATGATATATCTTACACTCACACTATATATGTATATAGATATATTCAGAGAAATCAACAACAGTTCAAACATATAAATTTTTTTCCAAAAGGAACAGTGACTTCTGTATTAATTGACAGAACTGAACAATGGAAACTTGTTTTAAAAATGTCTCTTTTTGGCCATCACACACATGAGCTCACAGCAGCTGTGGCTAACAGCACAAAATCAAGTCAGTTAAAATTCCAACATGGATGGAAGAGGGTATTCCGAGGCTCACCCTTAGCCAGGAAGCTATTGGCAGTTGGTGGATGCTGGGAAGGGGGGGCAACAACCCTAATAAACTTATCTGGGGGTCAGAGAACAGAACAGCCACTAGATTAGACATAGAGACCAGAAAATGATGGCACATATGCCTTTAATCCTATCACTTGAGAGGCAGAGATCCATCTGGATCTCTGTGAGTTCAAGGCCACACTGGGAACAGAGCCAGGAGTGGTGGCACACACTTTCATCCCAGCACTTGAGATCTCATGTCTTTGCTTGGAAAGGACACGCACCTTTAATCCCAGGAAGTGATGGCAGGAAACAGAAAGGTACATAAGGCGTGAGGACCAGGAACTAGAGGCATTTAAGCAGTTCAACTGAGACCCTCGGGGGTGAGGACTCAGAGGCTTCCAGTCTAATGAAACAGAATCAGCTGAGGAGTTGGCAAGGTGAGGTGGCTGTGGCTTGTTCTGCTTCTCTGATCTCTTAGTTTTCACCCCAATATCTGACTCTGGGTTTTTTATTAATAAGACCTTTTAAGATTCGTATTACAGTTCTCCATATCCCAGTGAATGGCTCCACACCTGCATGCATATGGGCAGTACTAATTGGACTCAGTGAGTTACATGGAAAGAAAAGTACCTGAAACTGGGAGGGGAATGTGTGAGGGGTGCATGGAGGGTGTTAGGGGAGGGGGTTGGATGTGATCAAGATACACTGTATACATGTGTGTTGAATTTTCAAAGAATAAATATTTTTTTAAATGTGTCTTGCATCTGGGGTTGTCAATCTGTGATACTAGCATCTACTATGCTAAGGGCACTGGATTGAATTCTTAGCAATACGCACACAATGATTTATTTAAATATATGCAGTATGTATGCATGCATGCATGTGTTATGTAGCATATGTATATGTGTGAATACATGTATATGCAGGTATGCTCCCCTGTCTATGAATGTGCAATGGTGTGGATGCCAGAGGTAGACTTGGGAAGCTTAAGCCTCTCCAGCTTAATTTATTTTTGTGAAACCAGGTGTCTCATCTGGAGTTCACTATTTTGACTAAGCTGGCTTGCCAGCGAACACCCAAGATCTGCTTGCCATGTCTCCCTGTCCCGTGCCCAGTGATGGATTACAGAAATTTGCCACTGGATAAGCTCTGACGTGGGTGCAGGGGATGGACACATGAATCCTCTTGTTTGTACCTCAAGCATTTTACCCAATGAGCCGTCTCCCAGCCCAGCCCTCAAAATAATCTTGGTTTTGAAGGGCAATCTGGAGCCAGTGAAAGAACCATTTGAAGGCCGACAATTAGATCTTGATTATTAACTGTGTGACTGTAGTCACATCCGTAACAATTCTGGTCTACCGACCTACTGCATTGCCATAAGTCTAACTGCATGTGCATAACACAGATTCATCCTGAGAAGTAAATAAAATGCATGTGGAAAAATATGTGAGTCACGTCTAGCTTCATAGGCTCAAGGCAATTCAAGGATTGATCAAAATACTAACTTGGATTTATCTAAGGTTATTTTCTTTAATATGCAACAAAGCAGCAAATCAATGACTCTAAATGACAAAAGTGAGATCAAGAATGCACAGGGATGTGATTAGAGTCATCAGGATCCTAGCAGCCTTCAAGAAATGAGGGATCTATTATCAGAGAATCACAAAGTATCTGATGAGCCACAAGGACTGTAGTATAGTGTACAGCACATCCACATTTGTAGATTTACCTCAACCCCATTGAAGAAACTTGGAACTGGTCCTTTGTTAACAGGCTAATGCATAGCGCTTCATTTCCCCCAGTACAGTTGGGCACGCTTAACATTTTACTGTATAGCACTGATGGCTACTTCAAATGCTGTATAATAGAATGTGATCACATACCTCTAACAGATAAATCAGGAACAACAATTTCGTGAGTCTGTCAACTGCCTTAGTCACCATCATTTCAGGAAATGCATGTTTTTATTTAGTAACCCATGGAATTTTTCAGCTTAAAGTAACTGGACTTTTTCTAATACTGCTAATAGACACTATGAGTTATGGTATTTATATTTTCCTGATTTTTAATATAACAGAATAATTGAAAGAATTCAATCCATCTATCCATTCATGTTCAGAAAGAACATTACATATCTAGTATAATATAGTTAAAGAAAAGCATTTGTATCTAAATTTCCTTGAAGAAATGTTAATACAAAACATAAGGTTCTCATACAATATCAGGGAAAAATACAAGTTAGAATGTGACTGGGAAGAAATAAGTGTCCTGGTTTGTGTCGCATTTAATGAGAAAGATGTCTAACAGGCAGCCCCCAATTTCCCATGTAACCACCGCCCAGGCAAAAACCAAGGACATTGTTTTTCTCTTCTCAGGACTTGGAAAACATGCCTGGGTTTTCAGACCATCCCGTTTTTCTATTCTGGAAAGGTCAGGTAAATGGAATCATCAGGGTGTGCAAATCATGACTTTTCTCTTTTGTATTCCCTTTCCCCACCTCCCTAACCTCGGCTCCTGGTCTCTGCACTTCCCCCACTAGTGTGTAGGAGCAACGTTTTATGTCCTACAGGATGTCTCACGATGGAGCCCAAGTTCACCTAGAATTTAAGATCATCCGGCCTCAGACTCACATGTGTTGATCATTATAGATACCATCCCACCTAGAAATGGTAAACTATCTTGGTGCATTTTAATTTTTCATGTTGATGTGACCCTGTGAGGGATCTCTGGGGAGAGGAGGAGACAGCAGAAGGAAGGCAATGGTACACTGAAAAGATGATGATTTGCTTCAGGTAAGACTTTTAAGTGAAATTAGTACTTAGTGTAAATATTGTCTTTTTATTCACAGACATGTCTCACTCTATATTTTTAAAACTTGACAATGTTTTCACAAGTTCTTTTAAATGACACTAATTTTGGCAGTACATTAAGGACACCTAAGCAATTCTCCATTTCAAACTGAGAAGCATGTATTTGAGCATGCTCTGGGTTCAGATGAGTCCTAAAGGACTAGCATGTCCTATTGCCTGAGGAATCTTCCAGCAGGTCTCTCTCTATTAAAGATCTTTAGATCAGTAGACACGTCTTGCCCTCTCAGTCTCTTCATTAAAATGTTGAGTGCAGTTGGAGAAGGCATCATTATAAGGTCAAAGTTATAACTTCTGAAACCATTCTGCTTCCCATTAAAGAGCAATGTCAGCCTCACATAGTTACCTATTTAATATTTCAGGTAAGAAAAATTCCCAAGGGTCAATGAGTTAATACTTCTGAAGCTACATTTCAAGAATTTGGGACAGACATTGATGTCATTGCCCTCTGTGGGCACACAGCAGAGGTAACTCAATCTGAAGCCACGGATGTAACTGAGGGGGCTCACCCTTTAAATCTTAAACATGCTATTGAAGCCACTGGTCTTCTTCAACCAGTCCAGCTACACCTGGGCATGCGACAGCTGGGTCTCCATTGCTACTCAGTCAAATAGTTGCATTTGTTTCTACTTCAATATGCTGTGGTCCCTCTGGTTCTGCCTCTCCTGTTGGTATGGCTGCAGTCATTGCCGGGACTGTCCTGAAATAGGTTGGTGCTATTTCATGGTTATCATCACCATACTCCAGCTTATAGACCATCCTCCACTTTTCTAGCTTTATCAGCACTTTCACGTCATCCTTACCTGCCAGCATCTTGGTCTCCATATTCTAACTACATTGCATTAATTTCTTTTAATTAAATTTTTTCATTTATTTTACATCCTGGTCAGTTTCCCCTCCCTCTTCCTCCCCCCCCTCCACACCTCCCTGCCCACCCCCCCATTGATGCCTCCTCTGTTTCTGTTCAGAAAGGGACAGGCCTCCTATGGGTGTCAATTAAGCATGACATGACATATCAAGTTGAGGTAGGACTAAGCTCCTTCCTTTGGATTAAGGCTGGGCGAGGCAACCCAGTATGAGGAATAGGTCCCAAAAGCCAGCTCAATCATTAGGGACAGGCTCTGATCCCACATCTAGGAGTCACAAAAATAGACCACAACTATCACACTGTTGCTACACAACTGCTGCACAACTGTCACACATATGTAGAGGGTCTAGGTTTGTCCCATGCAGGCTCCCTAGCTGTTATTCCAGTGTCTGTGAGCTCCTATGAGCCCAAGTTAGTTGTTTCTGTCATGATGACAGATTATGATTGACACCCCTGGGTCATACAATCCTTCCTCCCTCTCTTCAACTAGATTCCCAGAGCTCAGCCCATTCCTTGGCTATGGATCACTCACTGCATTAATTTCTATAAAAATAGTTGGACGTCTAACTACCTTAAAAGACTGATACACACACCACCACCAACAACAACAACAACAAAAATCAACTAAAGAAAGAGGTCATGAATTTGAAAGACCCAAGGAGAGTACTTGGGAGGGGCTGGATGGAAGAAAAGGGAAGATGATATAATTCTATTATAATCTTAAAAGTTACTTTTTAAGAAACGGTCTTATCTATTCTTGTCTCACATAAGGTGTAGTCTATATCTTCTTAGACAGAGAAGACCTAAAGAATGTCTGTAGCAGTCTTGTGAAGGCTACTGAATGTCCTTATGGAGACAACCTCTCCCCAAAGGGTGAAGTTGTTGGCACTTTCCTTGGACACCCTGTAACTGCCAGAGGAAGAGTCTACTGGAGGCACCAGTCTGTAGCTTTTCACTATTTGTCATCTCTAAGGAGGAGCCAGTGACCTCCGTGGCTCCTCCTGGCTCCTCCTCCAGCCAGCCGAGCATCTCATGTACAGATAATATGCACATATGAAAACATCGAGTAGCATTTAATTTATATATCTAAGTACAATCTTAAATAAAATGCGAGTCAAATAATGTTTCTAAATTAAATATTACATGAATTATTTAGGAATTGTGAGTGGAAAGGAGATAATTTGACAGCAAAAATGATCCATGTGATTAATCACTCAATTAGCTAAATGAGAACAGCTATGCTACCACGTGGTTAGTTAGAAAAGAAAGATTTGGTAAAATCCAACACTGATTTATGATAAGGAATTTTAACAAAATAGGTACAGGGACTTTTGTTCCCATAATATAAACTATTTGTAAAAATAAATGATAAAGATTCAGAGTATTATTTTTCATCTGGTTATGATCAATTCAGAAATATGTTATCACTACTCATTACTAAATATCCTAGATAAGGACTGAGGACTAAGTACTCAATAGAAATGTAGTTTCACTTGAATATTATTTGGATAGGAAGCGGTTAATACCTTTATTTTTAGTGACATTGTCATTACCAAAGAAATCCCATAATATTCTTGTGTATTTTTCAACAAATCAAATTTCAGATTAAGTCATTATAATCACCTTCCATTTTTTTGATATTCAAGTAAAAGACGGAGATACAAAAGTCAAAGTTCATGTTTAACTTTGGGTTTACGAAGTTTCCTCTTTTTATATTTTTGGAAAAATATATATTATAATGGCTTTTACATCCTCAATCATCAGGGACTAATACAGTGATTTATTACTTAAAGACAAGTTCAGTGAATGAGGTGACTTCTCCAACTTACTGTTCTGAAACCTTGTATTCTGTTTGTACAGAACAATGGAGCCCAGATGAGCTAAGGCTTACCTCAAATTTGAGACTATAAAACCAGGTATGAAAGAAACCAAAACAGCTTGAGTTAAGGAGAAAATACTAGAAAAGAGAAGGCTCTATGGAAACAATCCTGAAGTTCTGGAAAGGAATCTTTATAGTAGCTCATATGTGAGGCAAAATGACTTAACTCCATGAAAAACCTCAACAACATTAAGGCAGAGAGCGGGGTGTGGTAGCACAAGAGGAGGCTGAGGCAGATAGATTACTATGAGTTCGAGGCCAGCCTGATCTCCATATAGAGCTCCAGGACAGCCTGGGCTCTATATAGAGAATCTGTCTCAAAAAGGCGGGGTGTAGAATAGTTGATACCCAGGCTGGAAATAGTACACATTCCACGCAGCCCCAGGGAACCTATAACGGATGAAATTTTAAGTTCAATACTCAGAATGAGTCTTGCCTTAACAATAGTTATGCTTAAACATGGCTATGCTCTGACTGAAATATCAGTTTCTGATAGCTCAGGTGTATCTCACACAAAATATTTTTAAATTACCATTAAAGAAGGTACCTTTTTATTTGTTTCATTTTTTTTAACTTTAGTAATTTTGTCCATAAATACTATATTTACATTATTTCCGCCCTTTCTTCAACTCCCTCCAACTCCTCTGGTGGCCCCTTCACTTCCTCTCAAATTTATGACCTCTTTATCTTTACTTACTATTGACAGATATATTAATAATATATGATATATATTTACACACACATATATATGTATGTGTATATATGTAAAACTTGATGATTTCATTTAGTGTTTC
>CABHPP010124206.1:34953-51287 GCA_902168425.1 Peromyscus attwateri
GTGTGTGTGTGTGTAAATATAGGGATTACCGCATTGGGGGCTTGTCCTGGATAAGGCTGATTCTCCCTCTCTCAGCAATCATTAATTGCCTATAGCTTTTCATCTAAAGATGGGAGCCTGTGAAATTCCCCCATCCACTTGACATATCAACTAGTGTTGTCGTTGTGCTGATATTGTTTAGGCCACCATATTGTTGAGATTTTTACGGATGCAACTTCCCTGTCATATATAGAAGACACTATCTCACAGTAGACATTTGGGTCCTCTGACTTTTACCTTCTTTCAGTCTCTTCTTCCATGATGTTCCCTGAGCCTTAGGTGTGGAAGTTATATTGTAGATGTATCAATTGAGGTTCAGCACACCCCCATCAGTTGTTCTCTAAATTTGACCAATAGTAGGTTCTGTAATGGTCCTTCGGCTTCAAAATGAAGGTTCTTTGATAAGGGGTGAGAGCTGCACTTATCTGGGGGTATAAAGACAAGTATTTAGAATATAATTAGAAATTATAATGGTTAGGGAAGTGGCACTAGTAAGCTCTTTTCTGGAGTCCATGGCATCACTGGCCATAGGTAGTAGTGGTTAGGTTTACTATGTCAAGCATGATATCCCACCTGTTGAATGGGCCTTAAGTCCAATGAGATAGTTGTCAATTACCACCAAGACATTGAGTTCCACTGTTGCATCTTTGAAGGTATATTGCCATGATGGTCATATTTGTGATTCATAATTGACAGTTGGATAGAACTATTGATAGCTTTTCTCCCTTGCTAGCTTGCATTCTACCTTTGGATACGATGAGAGTTGGTCATCAGGTAGGAGGCTTCCCTCTCAGCTCCAGCTGAATCCCTCCACATCTGGTGTTGGAAGTATGTGGTGTCCTCATTGATAGAGTCTCCTCCACATCTGGTGTTGGAAGTACGTGGTGTCTTCAGCGATAGAGTCTTCTCTTCAAGTCCTAGGAGAAAACCAAGAGCAATGGCAATAGCAGATATTGTTCGGGATGTCTCTTGGATTCCTCCAACCAGCCTCTTAGAGAAGAGATCCCATGCCTAGCACTGGATATTTTGTTAGTCTATGGCTCTTGGCGGCAATCTACTGCACTATTGCTACAACTGTAATAACTTCAGTGTGTGTGTGTGTGTTTGCATATATGTATATATGTGCATATAGTGTATTTTTAAGTAAACATAAAATAGTATGTTTCCCTACTGCTTTTTCAAACATCCTTAGCATTATTTATTTCTTCTCCTTCACTCTCCCTCTGTATTGTCCTCCTTGTCATCTAATCAGTGAAGTACCCCCTTAACAATGTCCCCTTTTCCCCATCATGGACTGGGTTACCTCAGTCAATATAATCTTTTCTAGTTCCAATCATTTATCTACAAATTTCAGCCTTCCTTTGCTTTTCTTTACAGACAGATTTCCATTGTGTATATGTACTACATTTTCATTATCCAATCATCAACTGAAGGCCATTGAGATTGTTTCTATTCTATTTATTCTGTTCTATTTATTCTATTTCTATTTATTGTTTCTATATATTCAATCCTAGCTACTTTGAGTAGAGCAGCAAGGGATATGGCTGAGCAAGTATCTTTGGCATAGGATATCAAGTCCTTTGGGCATATGCCAAGGAGTGGTATAGCTGGGTCATATGGTAGATCTACTTTTAGCTTTTTGAGAGTTTGTCACATTGATTTCCAGAGTAGTTCATGCAAGCCCCCCAATGGTGGATGACAAGTCTCTTTTCCCCACACCCTTGTCAGCATTTCTGTCATTTTTTTTCTTGATTTTGGCCATCCTGACCAGGTAAGATGAAATCTTAATTTACATCTGCAACCCAAAATGCAGATGTTAAGTAGGTTGAGGGGACACCAAGTCTGGCTTTTCATCAAGCATAGGCAATGCTAAACAGCCTTCAGCAGGCCATTCTGGGTGACACTGAGCATTTTCTTTGAGCTTGCAGGAGTGATGCCAAGAGGAAGTATGGGGAATAGGCCCACACTGCATATGTACTTTTTGTTTCCAAGCTCTATAATCAAGTTAGGAGAGAGGTTATGTACTCCTGTCTTTGTAAAAAGAGAATAATAAAGTCTATAAGCATAACTGCAATAGAGAGCTTTTGCGTTTCACAGCCTTCTATAGACTGTCCTCACCCACCTTTAGCAAGTGGCCTCTCTGATGCCACCACTGATCCACTTGCTGGCTATGTCCCAGAAGTGCCTCTTAGGACACGAACATTTTGCCCAAAGGTTCCATAATACATGGAATTATGTAGAAAGGTATGCCTGTTAAATTCACTTTAGAGGCAACATTTTCCCAAAGCCAAAGGTCATTCTCTCTTTCTATGCCCTATCCTAAAGCATATTTGGCCATATTTTCCAAACAGAAAGGATGACAGATCTAGTTTGCCTGAGATTGAGGGATTGTAGAATACAGGGGCTATATTAAGAAAGATAGTGCCAGGTAAATCAGGACAAATTGGTCATCTTCAGTGTCATGAAAGGACAATAGAAACATGACTAGGCCTCAAGTTTGGATATGAACTCCTCCTACCTGATTATCATTATAAGGAAGAAAATAACTAAAAAAAATAAGAAATTACTTTAAAAATATACTCTAGTCCTTATGAAGTCATGAGTTATAGCTTCAGAAAATTTAGTTCAAAATTGTTTTCCATTTTTATTCCTTGAGAATTTCAAACACTCATATACTGTTTCAGTCAACCCCATTGCATAACCACTCCCTTCCAATTCCTCCCCTATCCCCCTGCCTCTATTCTCTCCAAACACATGGTTTTTTTTAACTCACTGATTCTTTTTGGTGCTGCCCATATGTGCACAGGTACGGGGCTGTCTATTGGAACAGGATAGTCTCTAAGGGGCCACGTCCTTGAAGAATACTGACCCCCTCCACTCCCAGCAACCATCATTTTCTACCTTCCAAATCCAAGCTGGGATTTTCTCTGGCTTTATCATTCCTTTCACTCTGTGTGAGAGGAGCCCTTAGTGAAGCCACAGAGCCTTGAAAGCTCCTCCCTGGAATGAATCATATTCCCCCAGAGATTCAGAATTTCTATTTGTTGAGTTCCAAAGCTGTTCTGAGGCACTATATAGAGAATCTGGGGATCCACGTGATTACACGTAAGATGGATAACGGAACAGAGCCATGCATCACACATGTACAATTTAGCAAACAAGATAAGCTTCAGACTCAAAAACAATTATCTGAAGAGAAACCATATTCCCAGAACCCATGAAGTTTGTTGATAAGTATCATAGCAGTATCTCACACTTAGTGAAGATGATAACTGCGGCCAAGTGCTCTTTCTGATATCTTCCTGAAGGAAGGTACATGGAGAAAAGCTCAGCTTTAGTTTTCCTAGGAGAGAATCCAAGCCTTCCAATAAACTCCGCAGAACCCATGATCTGTGCACTTGAACTTCATTGGGAGCAATCTCTGAGCAAGAGGCAAGTTTTGGCAGACACAGCTCCTGAGTGAAAACTCACAAAGGTACTGACTTCCCTCTCAGAGAGAGAGAAGACATTACTGTTTAGCAAAAGGGGGGAAAAGGAGAAAAAGAAAGAAATTTGCAAAGAAGCAGTCCAGCTTCTTTTCATCTGAAGTGCCTTGATTTTCTATCTATTACATTAAAAGTTGCTTAATATCCCTTTTCTTCTGAGTCCTGGCATCCCTGTAGTGTTAGCATGCACATTTTTGTTGTAATGTGCTTTCAAAGCCCCATACTGCAGTGGCTGGTGCATCATCCCATGCTGCTATTGCCTGGGCCTAACACAGCTGTCTGAGGGATGATTACTCTACTCAAGTGCAATTCACCATCTATATTTAATTTGAGAACACAGAGCAGGGCCTGACTTGAGAGGTACCGTGCAGATGCAAAGCTAATGTTTTCTCCTTCATGGCTCCTTCCTTGAGCCAGCGTGCAGAATAGTTTCCATTACAACTGATGTATCACTGCCAACCTAAGCCTGGCACTAGTCACTTAAAACTTAATCCTCACTGTAGCTCTATTCCAGGAAGGTCTGGCTTCTACAGTCTTGGCTATTAAAAGAGCGGTTCTACTGTGGATAAGGCTGTCATCATAATCAGTAGCTGAAATCCAAACATTACATGGCTTTGGAACTAAAACCACCTACTTGGGCTTTTGTATGGAAGAAACCAACTGTAGAACTCTGGTTTCACTTCAGTGAAATGTCCTCAGGAACACTAAAGGTAAAGCCGAGGCCTTCACTTACCCCATCATAATGCTACTGGCTGGCCACATTGATCTCTGATTTCCTCCCAGCTACACCTCAAGGTCTCCTGCCCCAGATGTGGGAAATCCAGTCAGTTTCCCGAATTGAATATTCTCTTCAAAACGCAGGCATGCTCACTCAGGATTTATCACTGTGAGGTTTACCACTTACAAAAAGCACAGGAGAACCCAGATAGAAAAGATACAAAACATTTTAGAAACCTCAAGCAAAACTAGCCCAAATTGTCATTTGAGGGAACCAAGAGGACAATTTAAGGGTCAGGTCATGAATGTACCACATTCCCTCTATCTTCATTACAACACAGTTGATAGTTAAAAGTCACATATACATTTCTAGTCACGGTAGTCACACCAGCAGCCTCAGCATATGCAAGGCTAAGGTGAGAAGATTGTGAGTTTGAGACTACCCCAAGATACTTTAGGCAAACCTATCTCAAACCAATCGTAAATATTCCAGGTGTGTATGGTGCTTTCATATTTCCATATGAAGTCATACTATTATGACAGTAAACATAACTAATCTATGAAATGCTTTATTATATGAATGATGTGGAGAGAGGTAGAGGAGAAGGACTTAGGATGTACTCTGAGTGAATTTCAGGAATACAACACAGTGTTATTTACTGGTCACTTTGTTCACATTAGCTCTCCAGAGCTAATGTATCTCACACAACTCAACTTTATACCCTTTGGTGGACATTTCCCATGTCTCAACCCACATCTAATAACAACCATCTTATACTCTGTTTCCGTGAACTTGACACTTTTAGATTTCACATATGCATGAGATCACGCAGTATTTGTCTTTGTATATGTGGGTTGTTTCACTTGGCTTAATGCCCTTAAGGCTCATCTACGTTGCTCCAAATAATATTTCCTTCTCATGATTTAATAACATACCATTGAATATATATATTTATATTATATATGTGTATAACAATTTTTTATATATCCATCTGATGACAGATTTAGGTTCCCTTTCTCACTGTTTCTCCTTTTGCTGTGTGTGTGTGTGTGTGTGTGTGTGTGTGTGTGTGTGTGTGCGCGTGCGCGCGCACGCGCGCGCATGCTGTGGTTACACACATATGCCATAATCCTATCATTGTAAAAAGTGATGATGAAGATGAGAATGCAAATATCTTTTTGAGATACTTGTTTAATTTCCTTGAGTAGATAGATACACAGAAGAAAGATTTCTGGGTTGTCTGTAGTTCTTTTTTATTTTTTCTTTATTAGTTCTATTTTGGGGAAGTAGCTTCTGGTTTATATTGCTTCCTATAGCACTATAGCAATTTGCACACCCACCAACAGTATTGTAAAGTTATTGCCACAGGCATTTTCCCCCCACATCCTTGATACTTGCTACTTCTTCTCTTCCTAATAATAACCATTCAAGCAGATGTGAAGTCATAATTCACTGTGATATCAATTTGCATTCCCCTTGTGCTGAAGTTTGCTTTTCTGTTGCTATGATAAAACAAGCCAAAAGCAACTTAGGGAGGAAATGGTTTATTTGGCTTAAACTTCCAGGTTACAATCTATCACGGAGGGAAGTCAGGGCAAGAACTCAAAGCAAGAGTTTGAAGGAGAAGCCATGGAGTAGCATTACTCAAGGTCTAGCTCCCAGGCTAGCGTTCAGCTATCTTTCTTAGACAGTCCAGGCCAAAATAAGCTCTTTCTTTCCCAAGTTGCTTTTGTCATAGTGTTTTTATCACAGCAACATAAAAGTAACTAATATAACCCCTTTTTAGATAAGTGCCTTGCAATATTTTTTACCCATTCCATAGGTTGTCTTTTCAGTCTCTTCGTTCCACTGCTATGCAATTCTATTCTTCTATTTTTGCCTGATTACCAATATATGAAAACATTGTCTTTTACTTACTGAATATGATAATAAATGTCAAGTTGTCATAGGTGACCTTTATTGTATTTAGGTAAATTCTTTATATGCATCTATTTTGTTGAGGATTTTAGTAATGTGTGGATGTCAAATTTTATCAAATGTTTTGTCTCTATTGATAAAATGCATGTGATATTTTTATTGATTATATATATATATATATATTGATAAGAAAATGGTAAAGTGAGATGGGGTTTTATCTCAATGGGAGAGTGCTTGTCCCACTGTACTAGGAGAAATAAAGAGAGGAAGACAAAGACACAGAGGGACAGACTAAAGTATGATACTTTTAGTGACCACATTCAGTGTTGCAGAGTACATGAGCTGAAAGCAGTAAATTCCCTGGAATGGGCTTCCAACCCTGCAGACTTGCAATAATTCATCTCTTACGTGTTTATATGTCTTAAGAATTAAAAGATAAAAATAAACTTTCTATCAGACAGGCCACTGAGAGGAAGGAGATGGTAATTCTACAGGAAATAGAGCTGAGACACAGACGTAGCAGTAAGTTCTTTTTCTTGTATGACTGGCAAGCACTTCATCTGGGTCACTACACAGTGGGGATGGCCGGTCCCACTGACCTAGAAAGCAAGTATCTGGAACATAGGAGACACTCAAATATGGTAAATTAAGTATAATACAATTACCTTCGTCTTTATAGGTAAAATATAGCAGGAGGAGGAAATGTAGGCAAGTAAGTTTAATCTATTTCTCTCATGACACATTATGAAAGTTAATTGTTTTTAAATAAATATTATATGCAATCACTTCTTCCTTGCTGCAACTCAAGAACCCTCAAATGTATAATTCTGTGAAATCACCAGGTAAATGTGCCTATTTTATAATTTCTAGATAAGCAAAATTTATTTTATTTTTTTTACAAGTCTCAACTTAATGAGTATTTATTCTAATTTATCCAGAATCTCATTAAGGGCACCTCTATTTCCAAATAAGTTAGATACACTATGAGTGAAAATTAGACCATTCCTACATCACATATTTAGTGATCATTTGAACATCTACAGTGTGTCTAAATCACTTTTGGATACAACTGTGGAGTTGCTTTCTGGACATGTTCTGCTAAGAGTTTATTTCTCATACTCATCATTTATGAAAATTCAAAGGTGCATTTTATTCACTCTCTTAACTCTGATAACCTGCTGTGAGTTGTCTTCCCATACAACATGAGTGTCTGACGTATTTAATAGCCAAGTTGTTTGAGAACACTCAGGGAACATGTGTGTTCAACAGTACTGCAGTAAGAATATAAATGTGGTTGAAAATAGCCCAACCTACAATTTTATACATGCCATACAGGCCTTAGAACATGCTTTCTCTTCTGGTCCAAAATCTAAGCCTTGTTTGACAGATATATACTCTATTTTAATGTTTGAGTTGTCTTAAATATTTATAATTCAGTATTAATCAAGTTTTATAAGTTTTTCTTTAAATTCAGCAGAATACAAAGATAAGAAGTAGAGAAAAACAAATGGAAAGCTGATTCTCATTGGCTGCCTACTTGTGCGACACTGTAGTGACATCCTGTTGCTTTCAGAAAATTAACTTAAAGCAGCCTTGCCAGACCATGGGAGCAGCTCTGTTGATGACATTCTGCCCTCAGGGCTAGAATATCATAAATATGGCAGGCAAGAAGATTGGATGCACTACCCCAAAATCCAAAGATTGTTAAAATGTGGACCAAAGTCATACACACACACACACACACACACACACACACACACACACACACACGTCACACAAACCAAACTACATTCTCTAGCAATCCTCCTAGAGTAAAATTCTATACCATGACCACAGCCGAAACACAAAGTAACTCAATACTCAAGGGATTTGTATTTTTAAAAATTACCAAACGTGACAATGGCACTGAAGAATGATTCCTAGGCATCTTATCAGCCAAGGTACTGCAGATTACCAACAGTGAAGGATGGGATCAGTCCACACAAATCACCCTTGCAAGTTATCAGCTTTGAAAACATGTCCGGTGCACAGACCATGTTATTTCAGAATTTTTAAACTACTGGTTTTTGTATCATGCCAGCTTTTCAAGGTATATCCAACGCATCCAAGTTGTGTATATATATATTGTTTATTTCAGTGTGAGGATTTGATATAGGTACACATTGCATCATGATTACCATAGTTAAATCAATTAGTATAGCCCCCACTGTACATAATTACCACGTATGTTAAGAAGACTTAATATTTGCTCTCATCAGTTTTTGATACAAAGTACATTGCTATCAACTAAACTGACTATAGTGCATATTAAAGAAACAGAATTTGCATATCAGAAAACTCAAAGTATCTACTTTTGAAATTGTAGTAATGGATTTCCACAATGGGGGTGCAGTCAATGAGTAACACTGCCAGTTACCTTAGCTCACTAAAACTTATAGGAAGTATCATAGACAGGAAGGACTTACATTGACTTTTCTTGTCTCCCACCTGATGTACTTGTAACAAATCGTATGCTTAACAAATATGCATTTGCAGGTAATACTAACTGCAGATATCTTTAAAAACCAGAGGGATAATTTTTCCCAAAGTGTACAGAACACTCCATAATGTTATTTATGACTAACAGCAATGTTCTGGAATCAGAGTCTCTGGCTTCAAATCCAACTTTGATTCTTCTTAGCTCTATTATTTGAGGAAGAGGTGAGAGTTTTGATTTCTTCATCTCAAAAATTACTAATCACATAGAATATTGAGAAGATTGCCATGAAATTAAAATAAACACAGATTCAACTGATTTCCTATGAAAAATGATATTTAAAATCATTTAATTTTGCATATAAAATTTATAAATATATTTAATACATCAGTTTGCTAATTTCAGTCCCCTCATTTCTAATAAATATGTAAATGATATTTTCTACTAATCATAATTTTTGGAAAGATCTTATCCATAATTGAATTTTCTCATTAAATATACTTATAAGCAAATTTGAAAATTATTTTATAACAAAATTATTGTTTTTAAACATGAGATAGGAATATTTCAATGTGAGTTATACATCAATAATTATAGATTTTTAACATAATATTTTTATTGATTATTTGGGAATTTCACATCATGCACGCCAATCACACTCACTTCCCAGGGCTCCAAGATCTGTCCCCTGCCCTGGGACCTCCCCCCCTGTTTAAAATGGGAATTTCTCACAATATAGATGACCGAAGGTAATGATCAGGTAGGTGGGAAATACATATATACACAGAAATGCATGACTCAATAAGTGATGACCTGGGTACCAGAAGTAAGAAGAAGGGTTAATGGGCAAAGACCCTCCTTATCTTGAGATGAGAGCAGTTAGATAGACAAGGATGCCATTTATTATAAACAGAAAAAAAAAATGGACTGAAAGAAGAGTTCACCCTGAGTCTGAAGCTTGTGAAATACAAAAAGATCAGGTGAGGAGTCAAAATGTGATGAGCTGCCCAGAAGATACAACTGAGGTAGATGTGAATATCAACAGGATATACATGCAACCTGACAGAATAAGCAAAATTACCAAGGAAGAGAAGCAACCAGGGAAGGGGTCAATCGGCTAGAATCTAAGTAGCCAAAGTTAAATATGAGGATGCTATAAACATATAAAAAAGATTCCAAGTAGCCATGACAGCGCCAATGCTTCAAAAGGAAGGAAGTGATTACAAAAAAAAAAAAAAAACCTTCCACTGTTCATAAACATAAGTAACATAAAAACTAATTAGAGATTTGATAACATGATATTCCTACTTCCCTTAACACAAGGGCAATTTCAACTAGGTTATCTATTGAAGGAAAGACTGACGAGATTCAGAGAATAAATGGATTACAAAAAATGTACAAACATCTGTTGGCAGCTGTTGGCAGCATAGATGTGAGGGAACTAGGAAAAGGGAAAGTGACAGGTAACAAGTTATGATACAGAGAAGTAAGTTTTGTTTGCTTTCTGTTTTTCTTAGTTTTATTTTTGAAATGATTATTCTATCACTTTCCTCTCCATTTTCTTTCCCCCCAAACCCTCTCATACATCCCCACCTCTCTTTCAGATTTGTGGCCTCCTTTTTCATTCATTGTTATTGCAAACATATATAAATACGAATATACATATATATTCCTAAGTACAGAAATACAGCCTGCTCAGTCTGTACAGTGTTACTTGTGTGTGGTGTGCGTGTGCGTGTGCGTGCGTGCGTGCGTGCGTGTGTGTGTGTGTGTGTGTGTGTGTGTGTGTTTTCAGACCATTTGGCGTCCTCATCCCTGGAGAAGACTCTTTCTCCCACTCCCAGTGTTCCTTCGCTGCCTGTTGCTCTTTGTGTAGGGTTGAGACCTCCTGTGCTTTCCGCTGACCACATTACAGTGTCTAGTTGTTTTCTTTTAAGATAAGAGATACAAACATACTTTGGGCTCTAATGTTTTCAAGCAAATCATACTGAAAAAAATTATAGTTTTAACATTGTCTGATAAGACAGAGAAAACAAAACCACATTACTCAGATCCCCCTCGGCTTTTTATCCCAAGATTTTAAACTCCCCTAAGACAGAAACTGATTTTTCCTTCTCTTCTACCATCTTGATTTAGTGAGGCATTTTCTCCCGACAGTTCACTGTCAGAATTGTTGCCAGGAGAGGATGAAGAAGCAAGTTCCTCTGATTTACTTGCAGCTGCACTCCAGCAAACAGCTTCCTTCTACTTCTTTTGGAATTGTGAAATATCCAAAAGTGATCTAATAAAATCCAAGAATTAAATGGATTTTAAATTAATGGAAGCTTGTTTGAAAGGACATTACAAGTATCATGTAACGATACTTATGACTAGCAAGGCACCAACCTACCAAATTCCCATTACCTAATTTTCATAGTCCTCTGGAATTTGAAAGAATTATCAAGAACTCAAAAAAAATCACCACATGTAAAAAACATTTTACCATTACTGTTTTAGTTAACTAAATCCACAGTTTATACAGTTTTCATTATGTTTTATCTTTCTTTCTGTTAATTAAGCTATCCAATACAGCATATGCTTAAGTAAAGGTTGTTTGTAACAATGTGTTAACCTTTCCTTGTTTTGGGTCCCTTTGACAGTGTTGAGGAACCTTATAGATCACATTCAGTTGAGATGTGGTCTGATGTCTTTTTCTCATGATTGTAAGGGTGAAGACTTGGATTGAAATACACCAGAAATAAGATAACATTCCATCACACCATACCACTTACACATACTGTCAACGTGGCTTCCCAACACCTGTCTGAGGTAGTGTTCATGAGATTTCATCCCTCCCACATCACTCTTTTCCCCAAACTACACTGTAGAATCTTCATGTGAAAGCAGCTCTATTCATCCTCTAGGTGAGGAGCAGGATGTTATATTCTGATTCATTGGTATATGACTATAAAATTCTGGAAAAAAAATCTTTTGCTGTTATTTCTTTACCCACTTACCATTTATTTTCAATAATGTGGAGTTATGAATATTTGTATGCTACCTTGGCTTATAGGCTCATGTATTTTATTGTCTTGGTTACTCAACTTCATCTGATTTTGCCATTAGGAGTTCCTGAATTTAGAACTTTTGTTCTTCTGCCATAACTGCATAACATGGAAACTTATTTCCTGTGTGGTTTAAGCTTTCCACAATAAGGTATTCTAGACTTACTTTATTTCATGCCTCAGTTCTATAATCAGCATGTTCCAAGAAATCTTGATTTCTCTTCTTTCTGTTTCTCTCTGTCTCTCTCTTGAAGAAAGGTATTAGAACTAAAATTTAGGTACTAGATATGTTTGTTACTAGAGTTACTCTTTCTAGGCTCTGTCAGTGGAAAGAACAAAGATATAGATGTATGTATGCATAATAACTGATCTTTGTATACATATGTAAAAATATGTCTGCTTGTAAATTTCTGTATCTATATTAATCCAAAAAATTATTTCATATTGATCTATGCAACTCAAATCCCTTAAACACAGATCATTCACTCTGCTCTTCATGACTATCAGTGACTCTCAACTCCAAAAATGGCACATCAGCCTTCCACCATTATCCATCCATTCATTTAATTTTTAATTTCTATATAATATTCTCAGCAATGTCTTCCTCATTCCATGGGAAACAGTATTATCACGAACATACTTGTATGAAATTGTTTTTCCCTTTAATGCTGCAAACTCATTTCCAAAGTTGCTGGGGTAACATTTTCTGTTCCCTCAGTTCAGTATGTTTCATGCAATTTGTAGTATAGTTACATGGTTTTGTCATATCCTATCAAATTTCATACTGAAATTATCCAAATTCCTGAAATTTGTTGTAAAAAAAAAGTGGATGTTAAGGTTCACTTTATATGCACCAAATGGTATGATTTCTAACAAATACAGTACCATGTGCTCCCAATTAAGCTTTCATATAGAATCATTTAATAACATTTAAAAAATCTAAATACGCACCAGGCCTCATCAACTTTCATCTTCTTCCTGTTAATCTCTCATGACAGTGACTTTTTTTTTTTACCTTCTCAATAGTTTTGCCCTTTTCAGAATGCCACACAATTGGAGGTGTATATTAGATGTCTTTTCAGATTGGTTTCTTTTACCGACAGTGTGAATTTAAGAATTAGTCATGCCCTTTCATGGCTTAACAGCATTTTTCTTTGGTGATTGTTGGTTTGAGACAGAATCTTACTGGGTGCCAAAGGCTGCCTTTAAACCCATTGTGAAGCCCAGGCTGGCCTAAAACTTACAGTGACCTTCTCAAGTGCTGGGATTACATGGGCCACTACCAAGTCCAGTTTTTTCATTTCCCTCATAATGAACAGTTTGGTTCATCGGTTTTGACAATTATGAATTAAGCTATGTATGACTGTGTACATGCAGACTTTTGTAAAAACATGCGGTTTCATATCTGTCAGCTAAGTACCAAAGGATATGATTTCTGGATACATGATAAGACTATGTTTGGTTTTGTAGAACATGACAAAAAAAAAAAATCTTCATAGAGCTTGTCCCACTTCGTGTTGCTACCAGCAATGAACAGCAGTGGCTGCAGTTTCCTGGGGACAGGTGCGTGGTGACGTCTTCTTGGGTGCCTACATCAGGACCTCTGCAATGAGACGTGATGCTCAGCATCTTTTCCTGTGCTTGTTTTTCAGCTGCGTTTTCGTGATGTGTCCTTTCAGACGACCTGCCCATTTCTTAATTGAGTTGTTTGTTTTCATTTTGTTCGGGTTTTAAGAGTTCTTTGTGTCCTTTGGAGGAGAGTGTTTAATCAGATATTTCACAAATATTTTCTCCCAATCTTGGCTTGTCTTTTCTCCATTCTAATATTTTCTCTCACAGAGAAATAGCTTTCTTCCTCTCTTTCCTTTTCATTCTTCTGAAGTCCAACAAAAGGCATCCTTTTCTTTCATGGATCATGGTTTTGCTCTTATATCTAACAACCGCAAACCCAATGTCTTGTAGAGTATTTCCTGTATGTGATTGTAGAATTGTATTGTCTTTCTTCTTAAATTAAGGTCTGAGATATATATTTGCTTATTGGTAGAATGTGGTTGGCCTGTGTTGCACTTTTGTTATTAGACGTTCATTTTTCTTAGCATCATCTGTCAAAATTTTAATTTTTATAAAGCTGTCAAGGATCACATGATTCTGTTTCCACTGATAGCTGTCAGTTATTTCGTTTGTGCTAACTGTCTTGCTCTCCAGTACTTCATCTTATGGCATAGAACTGAGTAATATGAGCATTTCAGCTTTTTCTTTCCTGTGGACTTGTGATGGATACTCTGGATATCTTCAGTTTTCATATACTCCTTAATATCAGTCTGTTGGTCTGTCAACATCTATAAAGTCACTTGTGATTGTGTTTAGAACTGTACTGAATTTTTTCACCCATTTCATGAGAAGTCACAACTTAACAGCTGAACTTTCTCAAGTTGTGTACAAGGACTAGCTTTCCACTTACTTAAAGGTCTTTAATTTCCATCATCGGAATTTTGTAACTTCCTACACAGAGAAATGTGTTCTAGCAGATTTATTTCCATGCACCTCAGTTTAAAGAGTGCTATATTAAAGTCCACCGTATTTTTCAAATTTTTAATTCCTGTTTAGTGCTAGTATATAGAAAAATCTTTTGTGCTTACTTGTATCCTATGTCGTTACTATACCTGATAGTTGGAAGAAAATTTACTTGTCATTCTTTTGGATTTTCTGTGAAGGTAACCATAACTTCTGTGAAGTAAAGTAGGTTTCTTTGCTTACCCAAAATGAATGGTATCTGAAAACCATGACTGGAAACCTGTGATTTTCCAACCCATGAAAAAAAATTCAGTTATGGGGACAGGAGAACAGACATAACATGAATGGAGGGGAAGGAATATACTTGAGCTATTGGCAGCTGATGGATACTGAGAGTACAAATGTCATTCTCCCCTGGGGATGCGGCTGCTGGTAAGTGTCCTCACACCCATGTGCATACGTGTATTCTTTGGTTTTTGAGTAGAATATCCTATAGATTTCCGTTGGGCCCATTTGATGCTTGATATCATTTAATTCCTATGTTTTGCTGGTTATTTTTGCTCAGGTGACCTATTGGACATAGTAAGGTATTGAAATAACTAATATTGGATTAGGTTCTATGTCTTGAATTCCAGTACTATGCTTTTTTTAAAATTAGTGTGACAGTTTGGTGTGCAAATGTTTAGAATTGTAGTATCTTCCTGGTTAATTATTTGTTTATTAGAATGAAATATATGTCTTTATCTCTTCTGATTAATTTTAATTTAAAGTCTATTCTGTCAGAAATTAGCATAATAATGCTTGCTTGTTTTGCTGGTCCTATTTGCTTGGAATACTTCACTCTAAGCTGGTACCTATCCTCGAAAGCAAGATGAGATTTTTGTAGACAACAGAAAGATATTTTTTTCTTAATACACTCTAGCCTGTGTCTTTTGATTGAGGGATTAAGGCTATTAATATTCAAAGACATGATTGGAAGATATGTGCTGATTGCTCTTTTCGCTATAGCTTTGCTGTTTCTGTTCTTCATTCTATTTTCGTTTTGTTTATTTTTTTAATTGATTGTTCGGGAATTTCACATCATGTACCCCAATCCCACTCATCTCCAGGACCCTCTCTATCTGCCCTCACTCTTGTAGTGCTCCCCTCAAAGGAAAGCCAAAAAAAAGAATAAAAGTAAGATAAAAATAAACAATAATAAAAAAGAAAAGAAAACCACTTTGCTCCTTCATCTTTCCCAACTCTCCGTGGCCTCTCCGTTCATCTTAGCGGCATTGGGAGCTGCTGTGTATCATGCAGCAGACCCCTTTGTCCAAACAGCTTCGCTTGCAACTGTTCGTTGTGTAATGAGTTGTGGGTCAGGTTCAAGGCCTCTGGCTTTGGTACACCATCAATACTGGACCCCTAGTGACAATCCTCTCCTTTATCCTGCTGTTGCCCCGAGTCATGGAGATCTTAAAGCTAAGGTTCCGCAGGATCAGTCCCTTCATGCTCCAGTAGGTCATAGATGATGTTGGGGCATGTCAACTCCAAGCCCTGGATGTGGACCTGGGTCGCAGCTGAGTTGGTCAGTCCAGGCCACTGAGACTATTCCTCTCAGATGAGGGCCAGAGACAACTCTCCCAGGCCCATGGTGAGGGGTGGGCTGAGTTTTTCCACGTTGGGAGGCAGCTTTCCTAAGAAAAGAGGGGCCAGCTTTCAGGTGCAAGAGTCGGCAGGGTCCATTATCCCTGATATGTGCTGAGAAGGTTCAAGGTCAGCTCTCCTGTGATGGGGAAGTTGGGGGCAGATCACTTCTGGCCAGTGAGGAATGGGTCAGGTGTGGGGCGTTTTCCCACCAACCCCACAGCTTCCCAGAGTTTTCTTGAGTGTGAGCAGCATGAAATATTAGATAGAAGGATTTATTGCGGAGAATCTTGTGGAGATAAACAGATAGAAAATAAAGGATAGCCTCGAGAGGGCCTGGAACCTTTTCCAACGGGCCCAGACTGTCTCTGCCCCAGGGTATTTATAGAAATGCCAAGGGGTGGAGCAAATGACCTCCTCCTCCTCCAGCACAGCCAAATGCAGACCATCTCAGACACCTGCACTCAGGCCCGTGGTCCTAATCATCCTCTATGCGGACATGCTGGGTAAAGCCA
>CABHPP010124207.1:0-26502 GCA_902168425.1 Peromyscus attwateri
GTGGCACACGCCTTTAATCCCAGCACTTGGGAGGCAGAGCCAGGTGGATCTCTGTGAGTTCGAGGCCAGCCTGGGCTACCAAGTGAGTTCCAGGAAAGGCACAAAGCTACACAGAGAAACCCTGTCTTGAAAAACCAAAAAAAAAAAAAAAAATCTTGGAAGCCTAAAAAATGTATAGATGTCTTAAAATATGAAAAGACCTGTCTTCCCATGGACAAATATGAGGGATATTCTAAAGTTTATTTGTAAGAAAAAATACTTGTATGGAACCTTTTACCCATGTATCACTCAAAAATTTAGTTTAATCTGAAATACTGTTTTTAAAACAATCAGTTTAAAGTCCAGCCTGAATTTTGTAAGCAGTTTATTGTCAGATATGCTTTCTCTTTAACATGCCATGTTCACCGGGTGTGTTTGTGTCTGTGATGCCAGCCCTCAGGGAGCTAAAGCAGGCGTTCACAGCCAGTCTATGAACTTTTACTATTATTCTCAATATAAATTAACGTTGGTATAGTTTCTTTGAGCTTTTCAACCATTTCACCACATATCACATTTTTTTGTCACATAACAAAAATCTAATCAGACAGAAAAGTAATGCAGAATAAAATAATCTGCACACAAAATTATTTTCATAAAACGTGTCTTAACTAGTTTTCATTTACACAAAGTGTTTTAAGGATACCTCATATTTAATCCAAATGTAAAAACCAATATAAATGTGTACATACTCAGCAAAATGTCTGAAGGTTTTGACAGGTCTGAGAGCAGTGACGGAGGAGACTCTCCAGAGGGCTCTCTTGTCGGTCCATGTGCCTCTTCCTTCACTTTAACTAAATGCAGCTTTTCCTCTCTTCAGTCAAACCCTCAGAACAGCACATGGACACTTGGCTTAGACTCATTGATTTCTTATCATTAAGCCTTTATTTTCTTGGTCTGCAGTATTTGCCAAGACAATATTTTGTTTCTAATGTTTTCCAGGAGTTTCTTATGCAGTTTCCTTTGACAATTGGTTCAAACCCTGTTTTTAGTGCTGTGAAAGGAAGACACAGCTCTGCCTCCAATGGCAGTTCATCAGAACCAACGCCAAAGCATCTACCACTTCTTTTCACTTTGCTTCTCTGCCAGACACAGAACCTAAACATGTTCCTGCATGCAGTGGTTCTGTTTCCCTTTAGGATTTCTTTCCATGTGAACTTTAGAATGTACCTCTTAGCATTCAATATGTTTATTATTATTATTATTATTATTATTATTATTATTATTTCAATTAACTTAAATTTTTGTATAATTTCTTCAAGCTTTTGAACCATTTTACCATACATTGCACCTTTTAGGTCATATAACAAAAATCTAATGCATGGTAAATATATAGTATTAAAATCAGCTGAAATTATGGAAAACTATGTCAACAGTGGGCTGGAGGGTCCCTTAGTTAGTTTTAGGAAGTGGTTTTGTATTAAAAAGAGTTCTTAATCTTTAGGGTATTTTTCTACCAACTGCATGAGACAGAACATTTTTTTGAGGCGCTCAATCTATATTGTATTGATTAAATGATTGAATTAACAATCAAGTTGAAGTGAGTTTACAGTATCAATTTGTTTATAGGGGAGTGGCTACTGAGCCAAGCAGGGATAATTCCTAGTTCAAGTCTCTAGAGAAGAACTTATTTCACAGATGCTGTATGCCTCAAAGGAAATATTCCTAGAAATACCATGTACTATGTTGGGTGCTCATCTTTTCATTCACGACACATCCTTGTAGCTTCATAATACTGGGCAATACTCTCTGTCCTAAAACACTCAGGAGCTAATTTCTAGAGAAATTCCTATGAATGAGATGTATGACAAAAGATCAGAGGAGAGGAAAGAGAAAAACCTCATCCCAACTGAGTAACAGGAAAAAGTCAGATTTATTAAAGGTCAATAAAAATGTAGAAAGAAATAAAGGTAATGATAAATTGGGAAAGACGTGGCTAAGAAAGACAGTCATTTTTGTGAAGTTGATTCTTCTGATCCATTGGAGATCTTGAGTTTCTTTGGTGTTCTTTAATAGATAAGAGGATTAAGATTTTTGTACAGCTGTTCTGACAAATTCTGACTATATACATGTAAACAATGTCAATGTGTAAACACTAATCTATTAATTAAACATATGTTTTGTGCACCCCTATAGTCTTCTAGTTGCTGGAGATTTAACAATAAACAAAACAGACTTCATCTCTTGCCTTTAAATAATGTGCCTCTGGAGAGAGGATGACAAAGTCAGTTCTGTTGAACAAGATGATGTCAGAGATGCCTACATACTCAGGACCATAAAACTTAATGTGATTTGACAAAGAATTCTATGATAAAAACAATGAGTAAAAATCCCACTGATCTGTTAAAATAAGATATGGAAATATTTAAAAGTTAACAGCAGCTACAGAACTATTAAGGTGGTAGCTGTGGCTTAACCTAGGATTAATATCTTTAGATTGGGAAGAGGTAGCTAATATTTAGAATATATTGACAGGGATTCCTGAGGGATACAGAAGTGGTTAACTTCTACTGTCCCATTGTTAATATTTCCTATCTTGGATCAGTGATCAGTTTATGGATAGTGATCCAGTGTGGCTTGGACAATTTCCCAGTTGACAGGGATCCAGTATGTAGCCTTTACTCAGTGGTTATTATGGGCAGTTTTATGTTGGGCCCTTTTATTTCCAGTATCTGTATACCCAGTTATTCAGCTAGTATTAAAAAGAAAAGGATACAGGAAGTCAGAGTAAATGGAGACAGAGAAGCCATGTTTATTGGTGGGTTAACTAATAGTATAGCTACTTGAAATTGCCCAAATGATTTTATGTAATAAACATAATTACTATGAGTTTCTTGGGGAACTAGATCAGTAAGTGTTTGAACTGGGTAGTGGTAGAGTACTTGTTTAATATGTATGAGATTCTGGGTTCAATAGGAGAATAAAGAAGAATGAAGGGTCAATGTTAGCTGAGCTATTAATGACACCTGTTAGAAACTAGCAATGTGTTTCTTCAAAGAAATATGACAGGGGGCAAAATGGGGAGTCTGAACTATGCAGTGAATGGGTTTTAGAATGCTGGACAGCATTGTACACAATCCATAATGTACAGAAACAGTTAAAACATTAAGAGGTGAGATATGAATGTCTTTTTCTTATTACAAGAGGTATATTTTCTTAAATTACAAATAAAAACCACAATTCTTTTATATTAAAATTAAGCCTTTGGTTACAAGGGAATAAAACCTTAAAGTCTGAAGAACAACTTAATTTAGAACTAGTCTCATATTGAAATTATTTACTCAGTCATTTGGTTTAAAGGTATGTTTTTGTCTGTCTGTCCACTTGCCTGTCATTCTGCATGCATGCATGTATGTGCATGTGTGTGTGTGTGTGCGCGTGCGCGCGCGCGCGCACATGTCCTCTAATGCCATGGCACACATTTGGAGGTCAGAAGAAATTTATTAGAAATCAATTTTCTCCTTTGTCTACATGGGTTCCTGATATCAAACTCAGTTCATTACCCTTGGTGGTAAGATTCCTCAGTGTCTAAGCTGTCTTGCTGACCTATTTAATCATTTAGTTTAATAAGAACAGACATGAATAGGCCTACTTGTTGAAATAATTTCACTTCTTAAATTGATTATTTTGGAAAGTATGAGATTAGCTCTTTATTTACACATCATTTTAAACTAATAAACGTGTCCAACTGGTATAAAAATACAAAGTTTGTTTAAGGCAACAAAATTCTTTGTCAGGAGGATGGAACACTCACCTTATATTAAGGAAAGGGAGGATAATTCCTATTGAAGACAACTGCAGAAACAACTAAAATGTAGAACATCGAGCATATGCTTAGTGACGTTTCACTTAAACATTATCTCAACCACGGTCAGTGGAACAGTGTTATAAATGAATAATGAGATGTTTATGGTGGCCTGCTTGGTGAAATGGTGAGTCCAGTCATGGGGATTAGGAAGTGGGAAAGGAGTAGCGCACATAAATTGTGTATGCATCTAGAGTGGCTGTATTGGATCTAAATGGGAAAATGCATTTGTGAATGTGACTTTGTGACTTAGGAGACAGCCCTGAGCTTCTGATGCAGATTCAAAGGATCTGTGCTTAGGGACAGTGTTTATCTAAGTCTAAGAAGTGCTTAAGGTCAGTAGGGATTTGGGATTATGGAAGGATGACTGAAGATAGCTTGGGGAAGAGCTAGTACCACATTTAGGAGGAAGCCCTTCAAAAGAATACCCACAATAGGAAAAGAAATACAAAGTAGGGCCACACAACACAGGAAAATAAATCCATTCAGTGATTAGCCAGTCACTGCTATTTCTTAATTTGCATTTGGTGGTTTATTAATAGAAAACAATAGTGCAAATAGTTAGGATATGTTCATCACTTATCTTTTTATTTATACTAAAAAGATGCCATGCTTCAGATTGGGGAAGAGTTTTCAAAAAAAAAAAAAATCCTTCTTGTTGGAATAAAGTCATGGGAGGTGAACTTTCTACTATAATGTTCTTTATTTAGTAAGCATACATTTTTTTTTAATGACAGACCTATATAGTTTCTTCTGAAAACTTAGTATTGGAGGGTAACTAGTTGCTTGGAATGGAACTTATGGCCTTGTACTCCCTGTACTCTATCAATGAGCTGCATTCTCAGCCTTGATAGTTTAAACCTTTTCTATTTTATTTTTATGAATGTTTTGCCTGCATGTACATCTGTGTCCCATAAGCATGCATGCCCAGTGCTGATGGAGGCCAGAAGGGGGTGTTGGATCATCTGGAACTGGAGGTATAGCCAGTTGTGATCTGTAATGTGGGAGCTGAGTCTTCTCCAAGAGTAGCAAGTGTTCTGGACTGCTAAGCTATCCTTCCAGTTCCATGGATAATATTTTAAATATTTAATATTTGGTAACTGTAAAGGCATCTTAGTTTGCTTGTTTTGTTTTTTAAATTAATTTTTTTTTCATACAGTATATTCTGATTATGGTTTACCCTCCCCCAACTCCTCCCAGCTCCTCCCCAATTCCAAACCCACCCAATTCCATGCCTTTTCTTTCCATATCTCATTAGAATACAAGTAGGCATCTAAAAAATAAGATAATAAAATAATACAAAATTAAAAAATAGAAAAAAATAAATGAACTGAAGAAAAAGAGCTAAAGACAAAGCATAAAAAACATGTAAACTCTATGATACACACAGTCTCATACACAGAGATCCTTTAAACACACAAAACCAGAAACTATACACACACACACACACACACACACACACACACACACACACACACACAGAAGGCCTGTCTCTAAAACTGCCATGGAATCAGTTTTGTGTTGGCCATCTACTGCTGAGCATGGGGTCTGGCCTTAAAAATGAATAGTATACCCAGTGAGACTCCACTGAAGAAAACTAATTTTTCATTTGCAAGTACCCATTGGACATCGTTTTTGGCTTAGGTTGCTTTAAATTATACAGTGAAAATACATTTTCTTTCAAGGCAGCGTATTAAATACTTTTCCATAGAGTTGGTAAGGAATATGTGAAATTGTATCAGTTTTACACAAAAGCTTGAGCCACCCATCTATTCCTTCTTCTGTCTTTTCAAGGACTTGAGACTGGGAGTATAGGTCATGGGTAAAACATTTACCCATCATGTGCAAGGAGAGTGTACATCCCCAGAACTACAAAAGCCAAATGACTCACATGTTGCTTATGTGTTCCCATATTAAAAAATAGAGTGGTTTTTGCTTTATGGTGACAATGTTATTTTTAGAGAAATAGAAAATTTGGCCAACAAAAAGTTAAAGGGTAACTTCCAAGGGCAGAGTTAACACTCTACATTCTTTTGTGTGAAAACTATTTTAGAATACATAATTCGATGTAAGATCTTCTAGTTTGAGCATCTAGACCTTTATAAGTCCCAAAACTTTCTTAAACCCATGATATAAAAATTTAAATGCAGCCTTTCTTTTCTGTAGACTTAGTTCAAAGTTTGGCATACTGGAGGAATTAAAAGGATGCTTTTGTGATAAGAGCAATTACAAAGGCAAGAAAGATCATGGGCATTTGTCTCAAAAGCTTCTGAACATCCCTGTGTTCCTTTGTCTAGGTCATCCTGCAGGCAAGCACTTTACCATGATGGTGAAACTTCGCTATCCTGCCCTACCACATGTTTTAGATCACTTATTAACACCTGACCTCGTGCCTCATCTGGCACAGAAAAATAAAAAGCATCAGCCTATCTAAGATACATTTTGATCTTGGGATTGTGGAGTGACAATCGTTCAAGAACCTTATTGCAGGTTATTATTATTTACTCACTTCCCAAGTCTGGCTGAGAGCACAAAGACTACTTTTTTAAAATAAATGTGTGCCTTTTGATTTTAGAATGTGATGTTTGTTACATCTTTGAAGCTTTATTAACTGAAATAAAAACACTTCTCTAAAAGCAACTTTCAGATATCAATGAAAGTCCCCAAATCAACTCATATGTCATTCTTTTCATTTACTAAATTTTCTTTGTAGATGTGTTTGCAGGTGGTGTTGTCTTAGACATCTAACCAGTTCATACACATTTACTGTCTATGTGGTATGAGGAACTGTGATGAGCTTTGGGTGACTCGAGGGTAAACAAAAAGAACAAAAAGTATTTGCAAAATCTACGGTCTTTTTTAGATTGTTATAAAAGTCACACATGTTCTTAAAATGAAATAATCAAATAACTAAATGATCATTTGAAGGATAGAAAGTCACTAATTTTGGCAGTTTTACTCTCTCTGTTTTCTCCAACACCTGATTATTTAACACCCTTTAAGCGATCTCTGAAATTTGACACCTTTTAAGAAATACTAAATTCCAGAATAATCTCTACTTTCAGAGGTGGAATTAGGGTCATTGCATTGAAAAGACTCCAGAAATTAGCAGATCAGTAATGACTGGCAATAATGTTTCCAGATGACAATTTTCATAGAGTCAATCATACAGAGAATGTTATGGGGTCACTTTGTTGTTGTTGTTTTAACCTATTTGAGTAAAATACTGTAACTATAAGTGATATTACCAAATTTGTAAAAACAAAGAATAAGTTTTATTCAATGAACTAAACTGAAGAGGATACAAATAGGAAAACTTACATTCTTCAGGAACCTGAATTTTACTCTCATGGAATGATGAAATCAGTGGTCCTCCTTTTCTTACTCAATGCAGGACATCTACCCAACCCACTGTGAAAGAGCATCATTCCTCTTCACTGTCTCAAAGAGAATATAAGTGCCAGTGTTACTTGTAGACATGATCTGTGACAGTTAATATGATGGAAAGGGAGTTGATAGCCATTATACTAGGGTGATTTGGATTGAAGGTTGATGCTGTCTTTTGTTATTAAGATAACCATATATCTAAGTTTTCTGGAACCATTTTATGTTTTATATCTGTGTATCTGATATTACACTGTCACTCTCTTTTATTTTGAAAAATTTGTTGGTATGGGCTCTAGAGATGTCTCAGCATGTAAGAGCATAAGGACCCAAGATCAAATGCCCAGACTCATATAAAGCTGGATGCTGGTATAAACATACCTGTTGCTGAAATGTTGGGATGGGATTGGAGACCAGAGGATCATTGGTGCACAGTGCTCTCCAGTTTAGCACAGGGTTCAGTATGATACCTTGTTTCAAGAAAATAAGCCACACAGTGATAGAGAGGGATAATCTGGCATTCTCTTCTGGCCTCTTCATGCTTGCACTGACAAGTGCATTTATACACATATTGCATACACCACACACTCACACACACAATTAAAATATAGAAAAATGAACTTATTGCTTTAAACAAAATCTTCTATTACCACCTATGTTAGGAAACATAATGCTATTTCCATAGGAAAACTCTTCTTGATATGATTAGTATTTAAGGTCATTGTCCTCTCTGGAAAATACTTTTGCAACTTAAAAATCATAAGACCTATAAAGCACTATTAAAAATAGTGTCTTCATTTGGAAAGAGTGATGAGGTGACTCTATAAAAGGATGTACTTCTATTTTAGGCATGCCATTTTTGAATAAATTTGTAATATTTTTATTTGATTAACTGTACAATGCTGTTTTCCCACAACATGCTTTATTGAAAGCGTGGGACAAATCATGTCCACAAGCAACATTGACACTTATGCTGTGCTTGGGACATAGAAGAGGAGTGATGTCCGTTCACAGTGGTTCAGTGGGTGTATATATTGAGCGAGGAAAGGAGGACCAGTGATTTCATCATTCCATAGGTGTTAACTTCAGTTTAAAACAGCCTTCAGTTAGCTTCCTTATCATCATCGAGGGGTACTTCACTAGATATTGAAGGTGACAGTATCCATATTGTTTCTATAAGGTGTTGCCAACAAGCACAGACTTTTATGGTTTTCCCTTTAAGCTTGGTCTCAAGAATGCAGTCCTCAAACAAAGTCATGTATCTTGTTCCTTGGCTCCTCTTGTTCTTTTAAAGCTAGTCCATCTGATTTCTACAAATGATGACATTTTGGCTTTATGAATTTCTCTCTGGATAATTGTGAAAGGATATGTTGATTTGAAACAAAAAAATTACAAAGCCAGTTTTTAACACTAACAAAGGGGTTTGTAATGCTAAGGCCCCTTTATCAGCAGTAAGAAGAGCCTAGTAGCCTAAAGTAGAGGATACTTTAAATACTTAGGGGTACTGAGAACTGTGGTATGCAAGAATCACCACATGGGACTTAAACAAATTTAGTTTCTGGGACAGCATGGATTCGGGGAAGAATAACTTCACAGGGTTATTAAAATGTTAACTGAATAATGTATATTCAACATTTGGCCAGTAACATATTCAGAGTAAATATAGGCATTAGTTGAGTGAATGAGAGAGTTTTGAGAGAACTGAAGTGTAAGTTATATATTCTACCAAATAATGCTCTTTCTTATATTTTTTCTATGCCAGCCAAGACCCTCTCCCATAAAAATTAGCACTAATATCCACAAATGAAAGTTCATTTGACTGACTCAGACAATTTTACAAACTTTGTGTTTTTCAATTATTCAATTATTTTTTTTTTAACTTCCAAAATCCAAAATTGAAAATTCTAAACCACCTAGATTAGGATTTGAGGTCACCAAGACTCAATTTTACTATCTCCATCTACTGGCAGGGAGGAACTATACCCCAGCATCTGGACTGGCATAGAAAAGAGGAGAAAGAACATTAAAAGGTAAGCTGAATGTACATTTTTATTTCCTCTGAATTTGTACACTTTTCTGTCACACACTGTGTTGTATGTCCCAGTATTGATGGTTGCTATAATGAGCCATTGTGGAATAAAGAAGTTCAGGTGATGTAGTGCTCTTGGCTGGTCCTCCCCTGCGAACAGATATAGATATGAAGGCTTTTCTTTCATCATGACAGTCTTTTATGTCTGGGTAACTTTGAGTTTCTATCTGGTCATTCTAGTGATTGAGTCCTGTCTTCCGGTCATCACATAAATGCATATAGAATATACTCACTTCTGTAGACTCTCTGACACGGTAAAGAGAACATTACCTGAATTAATTATTTGAAGTGTGAGGATTTAGAGAGAGTAGAAATATGTTTCTTTCTGGGATATACATTTTTCCCTCTGGTGTTTCTTAGAATTCTTAGAATTTTTTCTGAGCCTTCACTTACTAGTATTTTCATCTGTAGAAGGAAATGAATCAAGTTTCCTAGTTAATTAACAAGTCAGTCTTAGCAAATACGTGTGTGTGTGTGTGTGTGTGTGTGTGTGTGTGTGAGAGAGAGAGAGAGAGAGAGAGGGGGGGGATTTTGTATTTTGGTTTTTGTTATCCCTTAAGAAACTTTTTGGAATTATATTGGCTTACTGTTATCAAGATTGCATCATTGTAATGAAACTGCAGTATATAATCTATACTGCTCTGCTATAAAATATGTAAAATGTAGCTGCAATAAAATAGTTTTTGCTTGGTGTGGTTTACAACAGAATCTGCATAAGACCTCCATATGTATTTAAAAATGTTGGGAATAGTTGTCCTTAGGCTTTTCCCATGCACAGCTTTCTTTGCTAAACTTTATCTCAATTTAAGATTTGGAGTAACAGCCATTTGTCAAGATAATTGGTACTACTACATTTGCTGCTACTAAGTTAAGCATGGTTCAAAGAATTTTCCTATCCATTCTCTTCTCCTTGTCTCTCCTCCTCCACATTTGCTCACCAGGTTGTTCAAAATCTCCTGGCAGTTTCATTTATTTAGTAAGTAAATTTATAAGGAATAAGAGTGGATAGTTTTCAACTTTAGAATTAGATTGCAAGGACAAGAATTTGCAAGGAAGTGCTCTGTTCAAACAGGTCTGCTCACATCCTGGGAGGTCATGAATGCAGCTGGTCCATTTGTTGGCTGAGGGATTAGCCTAATATAAACAGCAATAATATCACAAAGAGAGATCTCAGGTCTTCCAGCAGAAGATCTAGATCTAACAGCATCCAACGTGACAGAAATAGCCTCCACATCTGCCTGAGATTAGACGATACGGAGTTTTCAATAATGATCAAAGGGGGAGTGATAACAAGAGCATCAGAGGAAAACCTCCCTTCACAGATGGACATTCTTGTGGACTTGGGAAAGTCAGATTCAGTTGCTCTTTGAAACAAAATTGCTTCTGTTATGGACTCTAAGCCTTCCTCTCCTCATCTTAGGATGAATGTGTTTTTATCTTTGACTCTATTTTTAAAATTATCTTGCAAAGATAGCTGTTGCCAGAGAAACTGACAGTGGATAGATTCAAATTTTTTCTGGAATGAAGGGAAGTCTTCATATTTACACATCTTCACTCTTCTCCCACAGTCCCTGGAGATGGTAAAAATAAGCTGTGATTAAATAGCTTGCTGCAACTGGGCACTTTGTTGTTTTTACAATATATATCACTCAAGAAACGTAGCTGAAGCACCCCATTTTCCATCAACTTATGTAAATTTTATTATTCACTTATGGTCTCTGTTCTCTTAAAATCATCACATTTATATATTCTGTTATCATAGTTGAAGAGCCCGCATAGCTCAGGATCTCATTGTTACCCTCAAATTATCTGGTTCTCAAATACTGAGAAGAGACCATTGAGTTCATTTCAAATGCCATGATAATGAGATCTGGACAATGACAAAATTCAATTTATGCTAATAATTTTCCACCATCATTGTGGGTAGGACCAGAACAACCCTCATCCCCTACTTCTTCAGAGTAACAAATAGGGAGACTCTCTATGCTTAACTATTCCTCATTGTGCATGAACACTTCCCAGGTATAAGCACCCACCAAGTACCTCCACTCTTACAATTTCTTTAGATTCAAGAGAAATGTAAATATCTTTAGATTCAAGGGAATTGTAAACTTTGGTAAATGATGGTGTCATAGCACATTTCAGATAAAGTGCTGCTTTTCCTCATCAAACTCCTAAACCATTGCCTAGAAGTCACAGCTACAGCTCCATGGACTTGTTCTTGGGAAATGGGGGATGATATATATATATATATATTTGTGTGTGTGTGTGTGTGTGTGTGTGTGTGTGTGTGTGTGTGTGTGTGTGTATATATATATATATATATATATATATATATTGCATTATGCTTCACATAACAGCCTCCTGATTAATGGCATCAAGAAACATGATAATTGTTTAGTGTTTTTCTCATTCTGTTTGAATCAGTGTTATGAGCAGCTTTTCTCAAATAGTGTATGATTATCCCCAGTTAATAAAAAGCAAGTATCAAATGGCTTTCCCCAAATATCAGAATTTTTGTCTTTGCTCGATTCATATTTTAGAGCTTAAGTAAAGTAAGTACTATAATACTGTGTTATACATTCCCAGAGTATGTAACATTACTGAACATGTTTTATTTTTTTAAAAATAAGCATTCATATTAAGAAACTGTTCAATCTCAATAATGAGTACTCTCCAGTGTAGGTTCTTGGCTCACATATGTATACATTATGTAGATGAACTTCAGCTGAGATTTCTAATACAAATGATGAGATTTAGCCAAGAATTAATATAACATAAATAATGGAATTTAACTGTGCTGAGTGAACCTTATCAGTATCCTTATCAGGAATAATCTTTGTAAACTGAGGATTTGAGGGTGAACTCTTTAAATGCTGAAATAATGTATAGCACTCTTTTCTGCTATGTTCTGGGATACACATTTCTTTATTATATCAGTATGTGAGAATAAGTGACACTTGTAGGAAACAGACTAGATAACATTTACATAATTCTGTAAAACCGTTTGCCTTATGAAAGTCATAGTGTAGCAGAAAAGAAAAAAATAAAGCACCAGAACGTCTGTTTTACTCTACATTTGCAGGTCTAAAGTAGCAGACAGTGGAAAACGTTGAGTGCATCGTAGAAAGGTTACATTTGCAGTCAGTTTTGGTAGCTGAATATTCCTTAGTTGGACTGCCAAGTATGAAACTAAGTTAGCCCTACTAATTACTATGTTAAGAGGACTGGACTCTGTTTAGTTTCTGGTGTCTCAAAGTTGTTAAACAGTTTTTTTGGTAGTTTACTCCTTTTAGGGGGAACAAAAGTGTATCAGCTGCAGTAAGTCCAAGAACCTTAATTGGGCATATCCTGAATAATTATATTAGTGTTTGTTGTACACTTAGTACAGCAATCCCTTCTTTCACTCCCTGTTAGAAGTCGTTTGCTGTCCTAACAAGTAAACTATGATAGAGAGCAGGCTATAGGCTTGTTGGTTATCTTTCTGTTGTTCTGCTACAGTATTAAAGACACTGGAAATAGTAGATTTTGGTAAAACAATGGTTAAAACAATGGTAAGACAAAAGCTAAAATCCAGGGTTCCTGTTTCTTGTATTATCTTACTCATTTATTTTTATGCAGAATGTTAAGACTCCATAGTGCTTGTGGGATTCTTCTATATAGACAGAATGGATAGGAAGTGTTTGTTCTGGTGTGAAATTCAAGTTTGTCTTTTCTCTGAATAAACAAATAAGAGGATGGTAACATTATTCTGACTTTTCTAGAAAAACTAGTTTCTGTTCTTGGACTCAATGAATATATATGTACAAACATCCATGCTGTATGTCAAAGGATTTTCACTATTCTTAAAATGAAATTTGTTAATTAGCCACATACACAAATTAGCAAGATGAAGATAAGGAAGGATGATAATAGGGCAAAATGATAGATAAGTAAATACATAATAAAAAGATAATCAAACCAAAGCACAAATAGGACTAGTGACTATAAGAGCTTGTCAAATAAGGATTAGCAATCAATGCTCTGATTCATAAAGAAATGTTTTTGAACATTTTAAAATAACATGTACTTGGAAGGCAGCATGTTGCACATCTCACAGGCCATCTGTGAAGTCTGCCAGCCTGTGGGTGGTGACACACTGCTGATAACTGCCTTGATTCTGCCAGACACAGAATGTGCTAGAGTTCATAGACAAAGCCAGATTTTATTTACCAAACTTTAATTTCTATAATCTTTTTTTTTTTGCTAATATCAGGGTAAAATATTAACATATTAGACCTGGTATGGTGGCACACTCCTGTAATCCCAGCACTTGGGGTATCTGTGAACAAAGATACAGGATGATTTGTCTTTCTTCACGGAGTTAAATATTATCAATAAACCATTTAAATGTTATCTTTACCGATAATAGATGCTGAAATATTACAAGTTGTATTGATTTTATGATCTTCCTGCTATACTATTCCCTGTCAACCATAGCAAATATGTCTTTAAAAGAATCATTGATATGTAATGAATGCATGGAAGATAATAAGGAATTTCTTTTGCTTTAATAATAAACTGTTTTAATGTCTGAATAATTGAGTTTCAGCTGTATATATGTAGTCAGTACTTTTATAGTACTTACATTATTAATCTCTACTCTTTCCTTTTTTTCTGCTTTTGACTCGTTTTGGTTTTGAATGCTGTTCCCTTAAGACAATTTGGGCCAGATAATATGGCATTGGCTATAATAAGGAATTCTAAAAAATCTAGGTCTTTCATGTAGTCTTTCCTTTTGTCTATGATACACAAGGATTGTTATTTCATATACATTGCAAGCCTTTATGTTGGTAGCTGAGTCATTTAACTACAAGCATATGTTTTATTGGTAGTTTGGGTGTGTTCATCACTGGCTTTGAGCAAAGCAAATGTTCATTAAAATAGGCACATATCTGTATGTAGATGTGTTTATGCTTACATTCCCAGTCAAGTTATATTTTGGAGTGATGGCTGTAAAGACCACATAATTATAGTGCCGAGTCTTAATTTGGTAGAGCGTAATGCTTGTTGTTGTCTCCACCCTCTTTCTTTCTTTTTTCCTTTTTGATTAGAGGCCTAGTTGTTTGAGATCTACATGAAACAGTGACTGTCACCTGCAAATCACATAGGTTGGTGGTATGCCTTGTTTACCTCACCCTTTGAAGTGAATTTTGGAAGCTGAAATTTTAACTTAAGTTAAAATTTACAATTCTTATTACCACAAAGAGGGGCTAGATTTTTTTTCTTCAAATGGTGGTTATTGAAATCATGAACTATAAAGGCAAAAAAATGTAAACAAAGAACTAAGTAACAGAGAACTAAGTATATGTACTTTAGTCATGAACTTTTGATTGTGTATATGAAAATAGAGTTATAATCTTTTAATAGCTAGCAGTTTTGTTCCAGATCAGTGGTCCTCAACCTTTCTAATACTGCAGCCCTTAAATAGAGTTGTGGTGATCACAACCATAAAATTATTTTTGTTTTTACTTCATAACTGTAATTGTACTACCATTGTGTATCATAATGTAAATATCTGTGTTTTCTGATGAACTAAGGCCACTGTTGAAAGGTTTCTTTGACTCCAAATGGGTTGTGACCTACAAATTGAGAACTACTATTCCAAGTTGTATATGACAATGGATGCTAAATTTATCAAGTATATATTGCATATAAGGGATATGTTTTGAGATATAGTAGGGTATAAATTGAATATTAATAGATATGTTTAGAAAAATAGTTCATTAAAATATTAGCTGCTATGCAAGTTCCTGCTGTATATATCTCTGACACATGTAGGGGGCTATCAAAAAAACCTGAAAAATATAAAGATACCTCACTTTAAAAATACTTAAATATAGCCAGGCACTGGTGGCGCATGCCTTTAGTCCCAGTACTCAGTAGGCAGAGGCAGATGGATCTCTGAGTTCAAGGCCGGCTGGGTCTACAGAGTGAGTTCCAGGATGACCAAGACTATACATAGGGAAACCCTGTCTTGAAACCCTGTTGGCACGTAGAAGAATGCAAATAGATTCATATCTATCAATCTGCACAAATCTCAAGTCCAAGTGGATCAAGAACCTCAACATAAATCCAGTTACACTGGACCTGGTAGAAGAGAAAGGATGGAAGAACTTTGAATGCATTGGCACAGGAGACAACTTCCTGAATAGAACACCAGTAGCATAGACACTGAGGGCATATATTTATTTACTTATTTATTTATTCTTGTATGTGTGCTACTGGGGATGGAATCTAGGTCATTGCATCTGCTGGGCCAGTGTTCTGCCACAGAGCTAGCCTCGAGCCATGATTATTTTATGTAAGTAAGCATAGTCAAAAGCAGTATCCGTCATTAGCACCCAGGAAGAGGAAAACTTTCTGAACAAAGGCTTGCTTCCAAGGACTAGTCAAAGTATGCAGAAAAATATGGCATTACATTATTTAATACCATGAAAAATTCACTCTTAGTAGTTTAAGGATGAAACAGTTTGCTCTTTCACCTTAACAGTATTATTGCCTTGTACCATTCATCTCTATCTCTTTAAAAATACATTATTCCTAAATTTTATTTTATCAACTTGGTTTTGGTAACAGCTTTAAGCAAAACTTTGATTCAATTGCTATAATTACTGTTGAAGATTGGGAACAAAAAGAAATGTTTGCAATCCAAGCTTTTTGTACAATAGAATGTTTGTTAGTTTTCTAACAGTGTACAGGAAATTGACACGAATTTAGTAACATAAGAATGTCTGTATATTCATTCATACTTTTTTACGTGGCCAGTGCAAGCTCTATGTAACAGAGTTCTTGCTCAGGGTCTCAGGAGACCTAAACCAGTCTACTAGATTATAATTGTTTCTGGGGGTAGCTGGAAAGAGATTGCTTTCAATTCCTTCCTGTTTCTTGAGGTTACAAAGTAAGATTCATATTTCCCTGCTGCCTAGCATCCCTGGTCCTCTGCTCAAGATTTAAAACATCTTACATGGTCAAAGCAAGAATCCCTCTCCCACTGAATCTCTCCCACTGCATGATTTCTCTCAGATTAAGATGAACCCAACTTCTTTTATGGGCTCTGGATACTTGGGTTATGGCCTCCCAAGTAATCTGCCTCTTGATTGATCTGAGTCAGCAGGCCCCACATTTGAGCAGAGTTCAACAAGGCCAGGAGGGATTGATGGACAGACAGGTGAGACTCCTTCCCATCACTAAGAAAGTGAGGTTACTAGTGTGAAATCTGTAATTTTAAGAAAGCATTGGCTAATCTGCTAGAGGGCCCAGGTTTGATTGCCAGCCCCAAACGGTGGCTAACAACTATCTGTTACTACAGTTCTAAGAGATCTGACATCCTCTTTTGGTCTCCATGGGCACCAGATATACAGACGTACATACAGGCAAAATACCCATACATACAAAATAATAAAATTAAATTAAAAAATGAGAATGACTTGAGAATAAGAAAATTAGGAAATTGACTAAGAAGTTACGGAAAGTGAAAGTGTGAGGAAAGTAAATGTCAGAAAATCAAAACACAAAAAGAAAAGGAAAGGGCCCAGCTGCATCTGAAATGTGACGGTGTAACAGGCTGTACTGACACTGCTGTAGACGGAAGGGACATAACCAAAGGTTGGTATCAAGAACTTACTCTATTACTGTAGGTAACCATACATCTAAGCTCCTAGTCATTGAAAAACAGGCTCCAATGTGATGCCTTAAGATAAGGATGCTTTCAGCTCTCTAGAATCCAGCTGCAAAGAGGGCCCACATATGTCTCTATGTGCGTGGTCCTCAGGACCTGCCATCATAAGTGGCCTGATGCTACTGTGAGGATAGAAACTCCAACCCATCTTGTCATGTATCCTGCCATGCTCTCTCCTTCATGTGCTCAGGTACATTTAGCCTTTGTCACATTTTTTCATAGCATTATATGAGAAATTGTATAAAGGATGGTTTAAAAGTTTGTTAGTTTTGTTTGTTTGTTTTCCTTTGTGAATGAATTTTAATGGCCTGAAGACTTCACTATTTTAGTTCTTTATTCTAAGTGGATTAAAGTCTGCTTTTTTATGTAATTACAAACACATCAAAAGAAAAAAAAAAGATATCATCAGTCATGTAGTTTGAGAGATATATGAATATCTCATTTTACCAATAGGAAAGTACTCCAACCAGGGGACCTCAGGTATCATATTTTACAATATATTCTTTTAGAAATTCAAAAACCATGGTAACCGGCCAAAGCATTGAGAAATGCTGCAAACTTGGCTATATTTTGTTGTCTTTATTTGGTCACAAAATTCTCTTGTAACAAAAATCAAGGCCATCACTTTGCTCTTATTTTACTTTAAAACAATGGTTCTCAACTTTCCTAATACTGTGACCATTTAATACATTTCCACAGGTTGTGATGACCTCCAACCATAGAGGTATTTTCACTGCTACTTCATAACTGCAGTTTTGCTACTGTTTTGAATTGTAATGTAAATACCTGATATGCAGGATATCTGATGTGTAACTCCCAAAGGGGTTGCTACCCACAGGTTGAGAAACTCCGTTTTGGAAGGTCATATAAGATGTGGAGTCAGCAATTCCAGCTCCTCTGAAATTCTAAGCTTCTACTGGATATAGCTAGGTAGAAATAATAAGCTCCTATTGGCATCGTTTTGGTTTTGTTGGTTTGGTTTCTCAGGCATTGGGAATTAGAGCAGATAGACAGGTCTGCAAGCTTGTGGTATGGTCTGCTGTTGACAATTCCATCGGATATGGGAGACAATGATGACCTCTTTCTATCGTGTTCCATTTCACTTATGTAGCCTCAAATTCTTTTTCTCCAAGCATTTCATATTTTCTCATAAATAAAATTTATGCAAACTATGAAGTAAGTACACTCTACTAGCCAAGGCAATCATTATTTAGGAAGCTAATAATTATTTGTATTTTTTAAATGTAATTATATTGTTGGGCTTGATGGCTCGAGTCTATCATCCAAACACTTGGAAAATGGACACAGGATAATCAGGAGTTTAAAACCAGCTCCATAGTGAGTGTGTGGATAGTGTGGGCTACATGGGATCCTGTTTTAAAAAAAATAATGTTATAAAATTATAGAATTATATCAAACTCATTTAGAATCCAAAAAGTTAGTGATTTACAGTTCAGTAACTATATTAAAAAGACTGATTTTCCACTTTCCTTCCATAGTAAAAATACATAGCTTTAAGAGAAATGATACATTTTGAAAGGATTGACACTTGATTTATATTGTAGAAGGCATGCTTGACTTCAACACCTGGAATCAAATATGAATAATAAAAGTAGTTGATTGTCTTGAAGCCTGTGATTTTGGAGACATTTGTTCTGATAGTGTCCCTATGACTGTCTCTTTGCTTTAGGAGTGCAAGATCCCCAGCATGAGAGAGTTGTCACTGTCTCTGCTAATGGGACCATCCACAGCCCGAAGTTTCCACATACTTACCCGAGAAATACGGTGCTGGTGTGGAGATTAGTTGCAGCCGATGAAAACATGCGGATCCAGCTGACGTTTGATGAGAGATTTGGGCTGGAAGACCCCGAAGAGGATATATGCAAGTGAGTGACACATTTGCAGTTCCAGCAGCATGGAGCTCTGTGTTTTTCAAGCTGCTTCCATGATATGGTTTTAAACGGAACCTTAGTTTTGTTTTTGATGAACCTAAGTTTACAAACACTTCAAATTTTATTTCCACTATGGCCTTCTTTTAAAAAAATCAGAATCCTCATGCATTCACCAACTCAGTGATTGCTTTCTGTCTTTCTATCTACCTCGATATAATTTGTGAAAACCGTATCTGAGTACAACTGCTTATAAGAGAAAATACATAGTAAAAGCTATTTAAAGTATAATATCTGGCATTCTTCTACATCACAAAAGGAATTTTTGCATTTATGTCTAAGAATGGTCAGAATGCAGGCCTAACACTATATTCCAAACTTGACTAAGTGGAATTAAATTACCTTTAAAAGTGACCATTTTAAACATCTACCACTGATACACAAAGATCTCTGTTTTGTAGTTTTCTTTCTGAATTTTTTCTTTGTCTTTCTTTCAACTTTTGATAATACAGCAAGTAAGAAATTGCACCTGTTCATTAACTTGAATTTTGTTTTCTGATGAATTTCAATTCTGATGAAATTGAGACATTTCATAGTTACTACTTGCCACCTTTGCTTCCTGGTCTTTGAAATGCCTGCTCATGCCTCTGGTCTCATTTCCTATGCAAATCTTTTTGTGGTCTTGAGATAGATACTTGATATGTGACTCAAGTCATCCTCAAACTCGTGGTACTCTTGAATTGAGCTTCAAATGGCTCTTTCATTGTGGGGATGTGGATATGGAAGATGGATTGGTTTTGATTGGTCTTGCAGTGAAGTACTCTGCCAGAGCAAGTTTAGGGAGAAAGGGTTTCTTCAGGTTACAGTTCATCTTTGTTGAGAAGTCAAGGTAAGGACTTAAAACAGCATGGCACATGCACAGTGAAGAGCAGAGAGAGAAACATGATCCTGTTAGTGTTCTGCCCACTGTTTACACTTAAGCATTTCAGGAGCCTCTGTCCAGGTAATGGTTGTGAACACAGTGGGCAAAGGATTTTTTTTTTTTTATCAGTTAAGATTTAGTAATCAAGACTGTTTCTAACAGACATGAACTCAGGCTCACCTGGTCCAGACAGTCCCTCACTAATATTCTCTTCTTTCTCAACCATGTCACTTTGACAATTAAAATTCACAATTACAGTTACATAAGTACCTGGATGTAGCAGCATTGAATCAGTGACCTAAGGGGCTGGCTGTGAGTGTTTGTCAATGTCAACTGCTGCTGCTTTTCATTAAAAAAAAAAATAGATCATGCTTTAGGCAAGTGTGATCCATGAATCAACAGTAGCATTGTTTACCTGGGTACAGGAGAATCTCTGGACTCTGGAAGGCAGCACTGTGGTAATAGTGTGTTGATGTACACAGTGAGCAGGACTAGACTATTGGCTTCAGCCAATACAATATGCAGCCAGTGGGGTGGGATTTGGAGGGTCATGCAGAAATAGGGCAGATGAATATCATAAGCACATATGCATACATCTACTGCCTTTGTATAAACAGGAGATTTTTTTTTCTCAGTTTCTCTCACTTTTTAACTGTCTTTCTGTCTCTGTCCCTATCTGTCTGTCTATCTACCTGAATAGGTGGGCTGATATGGAGAAGGATGATTGTATTAAGAGGCTTATGGTCCTCCACTCTACACAGTCATATTTACTATATTATTTACTGACCTTCCTCTTCCATGGCTTTTGATGTTAGAGAGATGTAATGTGCCAAGGAGATTTTAGTAGGAAACTTTTTTATAACATTTCTTTTTGTTTGTTCCTTTTTCTGGTGTAAATAATCTCTTCATTGCACATAAGGTTCAGTAAGAAAGATCATAAGAGATGGCATTTGAGAAGGATTTATTAATTGCCAATCTGACTGACAATAATGGTTCACCACATTTGGCTTTTTTAGGTAGGAACACTGGAACAAATGAGTGGGGACTGATTATACAGGGAACTTAGTGGATTATGGAAATGATAAATTTCCTAAATTAAATGGAGATTTTTTAATATTTCTAATTTAAGATTATCAAATATTTACAGCCTTTCTCTAAAAGTAAAACATTCCCTCTAGACATTTGCTTGTCTTCCTCCTGTTTATAGTAGAATTAATGTGGCCTTATTATTTACTCATTTATTTATTCCCATATTCAACAAATATTTATTGAGAACTGTGTTGGGTAATACAATGACAGCAGTGTGCAGGAGATGTCTATGCCCTCACATAGTCCATAGTTAGGGAAAAGGCTAGTAAACAGACAAGCTAAAATGCTACCCACCCAGTGCACAGACAGAACAGTTGTTACTTTAATGGATTGGGTTTATACTGCTTTGCTGTCCATTTTATAAATCATACCATAATTGGGTATTTGGGCTAACAAATAAATAAATATCAGTTCTACATAGGATGGGTAGACTAAACTTTCCACACAGACCTCACATCTCAAACATCAATTTTTTTGTGTATTACCCTGACTTCTGTGCTTGAGAATACTGTAGATTTCTTATACCAGTTTAATAAAACCTTTGCAAGTTGTGCAACATAAAAATTTTGAGGAGATATCACTTTATGCAAACAATAAAATGTGCCTTAGTTGGTGGCCATACAGCTTAAATAAAGACAGTGTTGTTTATGTGGCTGATACTAACCATGGAGTCCTTTAAGTGCATCACAAGGACTTCCCAAGCAAAATGGTTTTTGGGGATCCTTAAAAGGACTGAAGGAAAGAAAGCCATACTATTAATAGATCATATTTGGCTTAAACAATTCCATATTTGATACTGGAGAAAGCCAAAGCCACTCCATGTATCTTTTTAGATACCCTATGTTCAGCCTCTCCCTACCCAAGCCCAAGATTCAGAATCAGGGTGTACTGTAACTCATTACTTCAGTTTTATGTTGATGCACACACAAGACAGATGGAGCAAGCAAAGCAGTGCTTCTGGAGGGAGGCTTTGGACACCCTTCTAGAAGACAGAGATGGTTGTGTTCCTAGGCCCTAGATGTCATGAGAACTCTGTGGCTAGCTTGTCTTCACAGGGGCAGCCAGAGAGGCTGGCAGCATCATTGACCTCTCCAGACCTTGCTTTAGGAGGCACCCTGTGCTGAGGTATGAAGTTGCTCATTGTTGTCTCTGTCCAGTTAGGCTAATGTAACACAATGCCATAGACAGGTAGCTTATAAACTACAGAATTTTATTTCTCATTTCCGAATGAAAGTCCAAGTTTGAGGTGCCAAGAGATCTTGGGGGGGGGGTGATGGCAGCCTGGCCACAGATGTTGTCTTCTTGCTCTCTCTCCACATGGCACAAGGAATGAGGGATTTATTTTAATTCTTGTGAGGATAACAATGATATTCATAATCTCATCACCACCCAAGGCCCTGTGTCTTAACACACCATCACAACCTAGGAGTTATAGATTAGCACAGGTGGTTGAGAAGTTACATGCATGCACATCACTCATGTTCCCAAAACAAATCACTGCAGCTGTGAAGAAGGGGAGGAGGCAACAGTGGCACCTGGACATTGCTATGGTGTGACTAAAATGAGACTCATGCACTAAAATTTAGGAGGACAGGTTCTATGAGAATAGCTCCAAAATACTGTGTGTATGAGGCATGCCCCATCAAAGTTACTCAAAATCAACTGATGGCTGCATGATGGAGAAGCAAAGGCTCAGTTGGCCAGAACTGGAAAATGCAGGCACTGTGAGAACAAGGGCTTTGCCTGGAGTAGGAAATGCCTTGGAGGTGGTGAGTGGAGAATCTGCAGTGGTGGCTGGGGTCTTGAGGTGAAGAGCGTTGAACTCTGAGCTGGTTATGGGCATCTTTTCTCATGCTGTATGAAGACAAGGCTGCTGTTGCTAAAGAATCCTGCTCTGATCCATAGGAAGACAGTTCTGGGGATGTATGCATCTGAAGAGAGACTGCACGTGGTCTGAGTTCTTGGAGTTTTGACTTCCCTAGCTCCAAACTTACATGACTGTAACTCTTCAGTCTTGCACTTCAGCAGATTCTTTTTCAATTGCTCCAAAAATAAAGAACATACTTCTACTGCCTTATACTTTTTCCGTTGGTGCACTAGGAGCTGGGGTACCATACACTTGGGTGTGATGAAAATTTACAGGACTTTGGTGTTTTCTATTTAAAATCTGTTATCTGTTGCTTCAAGACAAAATAGCTACTTGCATATTATCAACACTGCTAGAATTTTCACTAGAGAAAATCCATTGAGATTGTGCCTTTCTGTGGTCTTGTAGAGAGGTGTTCCTTCTCTCTCTGCCTTCTACAGGGTGGAAACATCAAGAAAACACTGGGGCAGGCCCAGAGCCCTGGCTGCCTGGGTGTTTGGGAATAATCTTACATGCTGCTGGAGCTGTGCAGTACTAAAATACATTTCCCTCGATAGTCAGTGGCCTGACTGGAAAGATAGTGACGTCTATTCGAGGAGTGTTATTGGGATTATTTTTCAAGCAGCCACAAAAGCTTTCTAGGGAAGACAACCAGTTTGGATCATGTCACTGGAGGTTTCAGTGGTGACTTTATCCAGCGGCTGAACTAACAGGATGGGTGCCTGCTACTCTCTTTTGCCTCTGTCTCCCTCTCTAGGTGACTTGCTTCTCTAGATCCCTGTTCTTTTCAGATGCCAATTAAGCTATGGGGAAAGGAGCTATTTTTGTAATTGCTGTGGGAGGGTTTTTGGTGTGGAAGAGTATGAATGAAGTACTAGAGCCTAAATAAATTAAAAAAAAAATAAAAGACTTGCAGCAGCTGGAACTAGAAAGTGTGCTACTATGATTGGCAAGCTTCTGGTCATGCCCATTCCCCAAGTCAAGGGGATGCACTGTGATTTGAGTTCCTGAAAGCAAACCTGTCTCTGCACTCAGAGAGGAAGAGGTGGTACAAAAATAGTAGTGGCTCTTCTTGGTGCTAAGGGCCATCAAGACTGCTATGCAGCTTTCAAATTCCCAGTTACTGTTTTCCCACCTGTACTTTTGGCCACAGAATAAAGCTTCTTTTGAGGGCAATTGCCATTTCCAGCAACTCTTTTGAGTATAGTTAGCTCAGTGGCATAATTTATAGCTTTGTTTTCCTTTGACCTCTGTAGAATGTACTTTCATAGTTTAAAAAAATCAGCAAAACAAAACAAAAAAACATTCCTCAGAGGACTTAAAATGATGGGTGGGGATTTGAATAAGGCTCAGATCAAAGGGCTATGCTGTTGGCTAATGAAATGTTTTGGTTTTATGTTTTGAAATGTTCAAAATCAACATTCCAAGTAGAAAAAAAATAAGTGTTTGTAATGCCCCACACTCATGTCTGTCTACCCTAGTATTTGTCTCTCAGTAGGATCTGCTACTTTCCCTATACCTTCTTCTTATCTCCCAGGATTTCCTTCCGGCTAGTCTTCCCTTGCCCACCTTCCAGGTGATTGTGTTACCCAGAGGCCACTTTCCTTCACTGACCCAGGCAGAGCCTTATGGTTCGTAGACTATGAGGTTCTGGGCTGTTGGAAGCTTTCTTTGTGACATGCCCTTAATTTACATTGTCTTACTGGGGATCATGATGAAGCCACTTAATTAGGCTATTTAAGTGGCATATTGGCTTGTATATGGACAACAACAATATAGGACTGAGGAAACGTAAGTTCATTGTTTGACTGATTAACTAACTGTCCACCTGGATTGTCTAATCTGAAAGAAAGCACTAGCAGTGGAAGCCAGGATCATGGCTGGCTAAGAAAGGACTTTGGAATGAGTAAACTTGAAATGGTACACTCTGTGTTAGCCTGGCCATCTCAGCTTCTCTTTCCATGGTGTGTGTAATGTAATTATATCTCTGATATTAAAGCATTCATTTCATTTTGCCATATGATCTTTAAATAACACATTTTTCTTAACAAATGCTTTTTTGGTGTGTGTGTGTGTGTGTGTGTGTGTGTGTGTGTGTGTGTATGTGTGTATGTGTGTGTATGTGTGTGTGTGTGTGTGTGTGTGTGTGGAGGGTGGCACACTTGCCTGGCACACATAGAAATCAGAGAGCAACTTTCCAGATTTGGTTCTCTTCTTCCACCGTGCTGTTCCCGGGGATGGGACTAGGGTGATTAGGACTTCATCTGCTGAGAAACCTTGAGGCTCACATCTTACACATTCTTGACCTAACCTGGCCTTTTAATTACCTGCCTTTTGGAAACTAGATTCCATTGAAGTCCCACCTGTCTGAAAGGAAAAGACTCCCGTTTAATAAAGTTAGTCTTTTGGTAGCCTGCTTCCCCAGTCTTTTATATTGCAGACAGATGCTGGTTAAGATATACTTCTCATTATTAGATGGATTTATTTCTAAGTTATTTGATTTTCTTCCTTGAAAAATGACAGGATGGAAAAGAAAGTTAACTTGTGCAAAAGGATTGGTGTTTGTGTGCAACTGATCAGGGTTAAATGAACAGAGGGACACAGCACTGGCACCAAGGGCCTCTTCACTGCATTTGACTGGTTGTGAGAGAAGTTGATGGAAGTGACTCACCCAAGATGCATCTTCATGCCACCATTTTCATAGAGGGCAGGTGTTTATTCTCATCAGGGGTAGCAGGGAACAACTGAAAACTGCTGTCCGTGTGCAGACAGACCTCTCTGTAAACTCAGTTTTAAAAAATATAAGCATAATAGACAATATAGGGGTGCCCTTCTCTGTATGTAGATATTGAGATTTACCCAAAATAGAATACCTCCTTTAATTTTCAGTTGTAGTAAGTATGCACCTTCTTAGATTAGTGTTGTTGCATCTATGTTTAGTCCTCAGTACTACAAGTGAGAGAGAGAGAGAGAGAGAGAGAGAGAGAGAGAGAGAGAGAGAGAGATATGTAGGAGTGTGTATTTGAGTGCATGTGGTGTGGTGTTCATGTGTTTGCATGGACATGCACATGTGTGCATGTGTGAGTGAGCACACATCAGCTCTAGACCTAATGATTAGTTTTTGTCAGGAGCACACTTAGGTCATTAGTACACAGAGATTTGTGTTCCTGCCGGGGTTACAGTTACTATAATCTAATATACCAGTGAGTCAGAAGCAGCTGCTAGCACTACTGACAATTAGTAACAAAACAGCAGAAAACCTGAAAAGATTTCAAGATGGCTGAATAGTTGTTTCCACCTCTCTTCCCCTAAACAGAAATACCAAAACAACAAATTTATAACTGTATTTTGAAGTGAATGCTGTGGAAGGGCTGTGGATGTCAACCAGAGAAAGACAGAAGTTCCATAAGCCTGGGAAGCCTGGGGTGGCAGCAAGGAAGATCACAGTGTCCAGCAGCCATAGCCTTGGGTCCAGTGTCTAGGAGGGCAGGAAGGAAGGGAGGGAGGGAGGGAGGAAGGGAAGGAGGGAGGGAGGAAAGATGGAAGGAAAGATGGAAGGAAGGAAGAAAAGATGGAAGGAAGGAAGGAAGGAAGGAAGGAAGGAAGAAGGGAGGGAGAGAGGAAGGGAGGGAGGGAGGGAGGAAGGAAGAAGACAGGCAGACACATACACATACACACACACACACACACACACACACACA
>CABHPP010124208.1:2911-19492 GCA_902168425.1 Peromyscus attwateri
TGTGTGTGTGTGTGTGTGTGTGTGTGTGTGTGTGTGTGTGTGTGAGAGAGAGAGAGAGAGAGAGAGAGAGAGAGAGACAGAGACAGAGACAGAGACAGAGAGACAGAGAGGAGAGACAGAGAGACCCAGCCAGTCCTCTTTTCAAAAAGCCAAGCTTGGGGTGGGGGGTGCATGGGTCCACACACCCATGTGTTACTTATCTCATTCTCAGGAAGGAGACCCCAGCCAAGACATAGGTTGTCTCTGGGGAGAGTATCTGGAGACTAGGGATACGGTGGAGGAGGCGGCAGCCAGCTGCCTTTTGGACGTTTCTGTAGTAAATCACGGGAGGCATTACCCATTTAAACATAAGTGCACTTGTTTGTGAAGTCTGTAAGACCCGCCCCTTGGCTGCTCCGGCTCTGCCCCGCTCCTCTGGTTCCGTTTGCCCCTCCCCTTCAGCCTTTCTTTCTAGGTCATGCTGGTGGTGCCTCTGGATCTTCCTATGCGCTGCAGCCTTTCCTAGAACCTCCCTCCAAACTTCAGAGGTCAGGTGTCTCTGACCGCCTCTCCCTGGAGGGGCTGGACCTGGAACTGTGGTGCTTGTCTTTGAATTTACCTGTCCCACCTCTTGGTGGGCCACCCATCTGGGCAGAGCCCACTCCTGCCTCTTCTTACACAGCTGTTCTCAGGTGTGCGGGAGGCCCAGCCCCGTGCCTGTACACAGCACGGGATGGGTAAGAAGGAGAGGAGGCCTGGGAATTCCACCCCACAGGCGTTAGAAGGGTGAGAAAATTTTTGCCAGACTCTGTAAGTGGGAAGGTGTGCTTAGCAGAGGGCGCTGCAAGGCGCCAAGGCTGGGCACTGAGTCTCCATAGCAACCTGTCTGCCAAACTCCTGTCTCCCACGCCCAAACTGTGTGCCTTGGGCAAGTTACCTCCCTGCTCTGTGCCTCAGTTTGCCCCTCATCAAAATGGGGGTGTTGGCAAGGACCTCTCTGAGTTGCTAGGGGAGGGATCCCCGGATCCCAGTCGAAAGCGTGCGCACACACAGCGGGTGCTAAACGCTGGGGGGTACTGCTGCGGGCGCAGGGAAAGGGTTAAAGCTAGGCGCTTTTTAATTGTCAAATGACTGCGGGCGATTAGCGCTGGCAGCTTCCTCAATAATCGCTCTTCTCTGTACCTGCTGGGAGCTTAATTAAAAAACAAAGAGGCTCAATTTAAAGGCCATTACTATGCTAATGCAGCCGGGCGGGCGGTGATTAAGCGGCTCACGCGGGCAGCGGGCGGCTGGGGCGGGGCGTGGGGCGATCAGTTACCCACTAAACGGGCCAAGTAGAGGGGGGTCCCCAGGAGTGGCCTTGCATGAGTGGCCTTGTATGCCCTGCCCTGCAGGGACACCAGGCTAAACCTGCCCCGGCCACCCCCAGTCTGCAGGAGAGAGCCCACCGGCTTTTGAGAAGTCCAGCCCTCATGCTTCCAAGCCTATGGTCACGCTCAGCCCGCCCCCTCCCGCACCCACCTCTCAGAATCCTGTGGCTCATCATGGGGACTTGTTCTACTCACCAACTGTAACTGTGTCCTCCCAAAAGTCACCCCAAGAGCAACTCTCAGGCTCCCTATCTCTGGCACCTCTTTCCTGTTCTCCCCAACCACCTTCCCAACTCCTAGAAAAGTGTGGTGCCCGCCTATCGGGCACTCTGCATTGAGGAAGGGACCCTACCTTTCCAAGAGGCTATCCTGGGATCTTTTTTATTTGTTTTTGTTTTTGTTGTTTTGTGTGGGTTTTTTGGTTTTGTTTGTTTGGTTAGTTTTAGTTTTTGTTTTTTATTTTAAGGTTTCTCTGTGTAGCCAGGCTGGCTTGGAACTCAGGAATCCGCCTGCCTCTGCCTCCTGGGATTAAAGGCATGGGCCATCACTGATTGGGGAGGTGGGGCGGGAGGGAAGCGTGTTTGAAGGAAGGCTCTTCCTGTGTAGCTGTGAGCTCTGGGCTGAGCAGATTTCATCAGTGCCTCACTTGGTAGGACCTTATACATGCGTCACAATGTGGGTTCAGACCAGAGCGGGACCAGAGAAATGTGTACACACACAAATGCGTGGTGGAGGAGAGGCTTGGGCCAGATCTCATGGTGACTGGAGCATCTGTGCTAAGACAGCTTGTGTTATGCATGGCTACGTCAAGGGGAGCATGGAGCAGAGGGGAACGGAGGAAAGGACCGTCTCACCTGAAGAGAACTACCTAGTTAACATAGGCTTAAGGGTCTTTGACAAAACTCAGACGTGTTCAGTAAGGGACTAGACTCTGAGAAACATGGGGATCAAGAGAAGGAGGTGCTGTCTGAGTCCCTGAAGGACAAGAAGGAACACATAGGTTCTGGGGACACTTGCAGTCCATACAGGACACCTTGAAGTCTGTCTTGACTCGGTGTTTTGGTCCCTGGGTAGGCGTGTTTTCATTGGCTGCCTGGTACGATTTGTGAAAACAAACTTCAGTGATTGAGTTGGCAGGATTGAAAAACACCCTCCTGATCCTTGGGGAGATTTACCTTGGTAAATAAAAAAGTCCACATGAAGTACAGCTGCCAGCAGGGAGGCTGGGCAGGTGTAATGCATTGCCACTGGCCATCAGCAAGGCTGAGGTGGACACAAACCCCACAGCAGAGCAAGCCCTCTTAAGAAAATTCCTGTGAAAAAAATCATTTGTCTCAATAAAAATAATTTTAGTAAAATAAAAAAATGAAAAAGGAGAAGTTGTAAATTATTTAACTATACTAGAAAGAAAATTGATCAAAAAAATTAAATTGCCTTAATGGAGTTTCTTCTAGAACACACTAGCCCAAAGAAAGTTTATCAATGTTGATAGAACCCTAATTAAACCCTGCTACAGTTTATACAAAGAAGCCAAAATCTTTGGGTTTAGAATAGTAAACCACAATACCAGTTTGGTCAGTGTTCTGCCCCACAGTTTTGTCCCAGATCCCCCCTGCAGGGACCCCCTTCTCTTGAATGCTGCTGTTCCTTCTACCAGGAGAGCCCCCTGGATCCTCTTCCCACTCAGTCCTTGTCACCCGACACAGCAATTGGCTGTGGTGTGTGTTTGGCAAATGCTAACACTTCACATTGCAGTGAGAGGTTGGGATGGCTGAGTAGGCAGTCTGTGGACGAGTGGATGGCTGAGGCAATGGGTGGGTATAGACAGAAGTGGATGGGCTGAATAAAGGTGTGGCTAGATGGTAGATGGATGAATGATGGGTGGATGTAAGAAAATGGATGAGTAGGTGGATGGTAATAGAGGAATACATGGGTGAGTGGCTAGATGGATGGATGGATGGATGGATAGATGGTGGATGAACACATGGATGGGTAGATAGGTGGATGGGTGAATGATAGACGGATACATGAGTGGGTGACTGGCTGGCTAGACTGATTTATGGATAAAGGGTTGAGAAGATGGATAAGTGGATGGATGCGTAGCCAGTTAGGTGACTGTGAATGGGTGCATGGATGTATCATTGTACAGAACAAAACATGCTTTATCTTCAGGTCTTGAGTGGTGGCCCTGCAGCCTTGCTCTTGACGTTTCATTCCTACCAGCCTGTTCCAGTCTAATGCACTGTCTCTCTAGCCTTGCAAAAGGCCTCTGCATTCCTCATACCTTTGCTTTTCCAGCTGCTCCCTCCTGGGATGGCCTCTCTGCTTATCTGTCTCTGCACAGAATGCAGTTCTCAAGTCAACTCCCACTGCGCACACACACATGCACATTCCCTCACTGGAACCCTATGCAGTCTTTAAAAAAAAAATGGCGTGTGTGTGTGTGTGTGTGTGTGTGTGTGTGTGTGTGTGCGCGCGCGCGCGCGCGCGCGCGCGCGCATTTCTGTGCACCTGTGGAGGTCAGAAGACAGCTTCATGGAGTTGGTTCTCTCCTTCCACCTTTTTGTGAGCTCCAGGGATTGAACTTGGGTCCTCAGTCTTGTGCAGCAAGCACTTTTACCCAATAAGCCATCTTGTCTTTCCTCCTCTGAAATATTTTTTTAAATTTTTTTTTTTTTTTTTGAGATAGGAACTCACTATGTGGTACTGATTAGCCTGGAACCCACTATGTAGACATTGGCTTTGAACTTGGGGCAATCCTCAATTACAGATGAGGGTCACCACCCTCAGCTCTTCTGGGGTATTTGAAGCTGCCAGCAAGTTTCTGGCTGCCCAGCTCTGCTTTCTACCTGGCTGAGTATATACCTGCTCAAGCTTTGCCTTAGTCCTACAGCCCTTCCTGGGCACATGGCTCTGAACCCAGCCCTTGCTAGTCATGGAGGACCCCAAGACAAAGCTAGTGGCCCCATGTCTCATGGTATGGGCTTTCTCGCCTTCCACCTGGACTGCGGGGACCACACAGCTGTTCACATACTCAGCACCTCCAGCCTAGGGCATGGACCTGGCCACTCTGAGCAGACAGAGTGAAACAAAGTTATCACAGGTGGGCAGGGGGAAGCCACAGAGGGCTTCCAGAACAGAACCCCCCCCCCCCCAACCCCCCCCCCCCCCCCCGCCCCCCCCACCCCTCACCCCCGACCCCCGCCGCCGCCCCACCCCACCCCCACCCCCGTGTGCCGCTGCCTGCAAAGGAGCCAGGAGAGCAGCAGCCTGCTGCCTTTTCTAACACCATTTCCTTCTTTAGTAATGAGACATGGGACCTGGTCTGTAGGAAGCATTTCAGTAAGTCTTAGACTCTAAGCCTTAGAGTGGAGAAGTGACAGGACTAAGGGCTGTGGAATCCAGTGTCAGGAGCTAGTGACCGCAGGTTCGGTGGGGGAGGGGGAGGGACCTGGATGGCTCCTGAGGCAGAATGGGCAGCAGAAGGGAAGGAAGGAGCAGTCCAGGGCCTGGCTCACAGCGGGTGCATGAATGTGGTGAGAGCAATCCTCTCTATGGGGTTTAGGATAACATCAGCCATTGGTTTTCCTGCCTCTACCTCCCAAGTGATGCGATTGCAGTCATGTGGTGCCACGCCTGCCTTTATGTGGTGCTGGGGATCAAACCCATGACTTCTTGTATGCCAGCAAACCTCTACTACCCAAGCTATTCCAGAACCCACACTTCAAACACAGGTGAAGCCCTCAGCCTGGTGCCCTCACACACTTGGCCTGCCTTAGCTGGCTTCCCTGTGTCTCTCTGTCAGATCAGCATCCTGAGCTGGACCACAGGTCTTCATGGGAAGGTGCTCAGACGGGGAGAGGGGCGCATCCACTTCCCCTGTCCTAGACTTTGTCTCTCCCTGGTGTGCCTGGTTTCAGAGCAGTGCCCACCCCCCCCCACTCCATGATGAGTTCCACTGAAGATGGAACATGGTACGAGCTCATTCTGCAGGACTGCATGGGTATGCACATGTGTATGTCTGTGTATGTGTGTGCTCATGTATGTCTATGCTCATGTCCATACCTATGTGTGTGTTCCCATCTAAGCTTCTCCAGAACTTCAGATGTCAGGTGCTGCCCCTGGGCAGATCCTGTCCAGAGCTGAGGCCCCATTCTCCCCTCCCTTACTGTGCCTCGGCTTTCCTTTCTAGTGCCCACCCCCGACTTGTTGAGAGGGTCAGACCCACCCTTCCTCTGGCATCCTCTCCTTTGGAAGGCTCCTGGGGGTGAGGCTACTTCCGGATGCTGACCTCACCTCGCCTAGGTCGCTGGGTTGATGTCCCCAATCCTGTCTCTGCTCCTCATCCGTCATAGCCACACAGCTACCAGAGAGAGCCAGTTAAGATGCCAAACCAGAGAGCCACACAGATGGCTTAGTGCGTTAAGGTGCTTGCCACCAAGACGGATGATCTGAGTTCAATTCCTGGAACCCTCACAGTCAAGGGAGAGAACTGACTCAGACAGTTGTCCCCCCACCACATGCACACTAAATAAATAAACAAACAAATAATAAATGTTTAAATAGACTTTCAAGGGGGCTGGAGAGATAGCTTAGTTGTTAAGAGCATTGGCTGCTCTTCCAGAGGCCCTGGGTTCAATTCCCAGCACCCACATGACAGCTCACAACTGTCTGTAACTCCAGTTCCAGAGAATCTGAAACTGTTATACCAGTGCACATAAATAAAGTTAAATAAATTATTTTAAAAAGACTTTTAAGTGCTAGTCTATTAGCTCTTAGCCCTCCCAGGCCACATGAGCAGCCCTCCCCCAGCTCTGCCTGCACCTGGGTCCCTTCCCACCGTTCACCTGCTCCAGCCATGGTGCTGGACACAATGTCACTTCCTGGCACTCCATGTGCACTCCGACCTCAGGGCCTTTACACTGCTGTCCCCACAGCTGGAACCCCTTCCCTAGATGTCCAGCTGCCTCTGACTGCCCTCTCTAAAACTGCAGCCCTCTAGACCCCTCCTCGGCCCCTGTGTTACTTTATTGTCTCCTTTGGTACATTGTGTATGTGTTGGTCTCTTTGTTAAGATAGACACACGCTATTCTAACCTATGGAATGTCCCCTCTGCTGTGAGAATGGAAGTTGAGGTGGAGCCTGGGATGGTCCCTTTCTTCTGCTCCCAGCTCCATCCTCATTTAGTGCCTGGCATGGAGAAGATGCCAGTGTCTGTGGGATCCCTGAATGTGTGACTGTTGGTATGGGGACAGTACCTAAGTCTCCAAACTGGGCTAGTCCCTGCCTGCCTATGGCTGGTGACCTCCAGCCCTGGCTGGGGCCTCCCCACTGTGCCCTGGAGGTGGATCAAAGGGCTAAGAGAAGCCCGGGGCAACCCTCATGCCGGCTGGGCAGGCGGCAGGTCAGCAAGGCCCTGCCAAGCCCTGGCAGGCCAGGAGGTACCACACCGGCAGCCAGTGAGCATGGCCAGCCACGCTGCACATTCCAGCCGCCTGATTGACACGCACTCCGGGCCTGCCTGCGGCTCCTGCCGCATCAAAGCAGATGTTTGCAGCTGGTTTGAGTTGGATCCCATCAACAGGCCCCTTTTTGTCTCCAAATAAAAAACAGCTAAGCCCGGAATGATAAGGATGCACAGACACACGGGGGAGATGTCAGTAAGTCCCAGTGATAGGCTGGCTCCTGCGGTCCCTCCCACCCCTACGGTCCAGGGCCCTGTCCCCAGGCTTTGGAGGCCTGCCCCTCACCCCTGTATCTACATCATAGGGTACCACAGCCCCCAACTGTAAGAACCCCATACCACAGGGAGCTCTTGCTATCTTGAGCCCCATCAGTGGAATCTGGAGTCCTGCCACCACCTGAGTGTGGCCTGGAGAAGGCTACCACACCTGCTAGGTGGGCACCCAACCTCCATTTTCTAACAGGGAGCCAGACTGTCAGGAAAGAGGTGCCTTGTCCCAAAATCAGGAAGCTAGTAGGGCAGAGCTAGGATTCAAAACCACTCCTGCCACCTCCCAGAACCAATTCCCTAGGCCTGTGTTATGTCCCCTCCACAAGGAAGTCCCCAGCTGTCCTCCACATCTGTCATCCCAGCCTCCTGTGGTGAGCACAGCCTGGCAGATCACCTGCCACACTGTGGCCATCTCTGTGGGACCAGGCAGTCTGGCTCTGTGCCCAGGCGTCCTCAGAGCCAGCTTCCAGAGTGTGGCTGGATGAATCAAAGAAGGTGCCGCAGTGGGCACAGAAGGCCACCAAACCAGCAGCATCCATTCACCTGGTCTCTGTTGGAGAGAAGAATCCAGCAGTTATGTCCAGGAGCTCTGGGGCTTAGCTAGGAAGCGTCTGCCTCAGCCACCGTGACATTCTGACAGAAGCCTTGACAGAGAGAGACAGACTCTGGTGTGTTTCTAGAGAGAGCAAATCTGTGTCTTGTTACCTAGTGATATTCTTAGAGCCCCTTAAAGAAACATAATTTTTTTTCTCACCCAACCTGGCTGCCATTCCATTTTTCACAAAGTTTTTCATCCATTCAACAAACGCTGATAATCTCGGTGTCAGACCTGGGGGTGAGTTAGACCCAGTGTCAATTCCTAGCTCAGTAGGGACATTGGACACATAAATACGGAATGGCTGAGAATGCATCAGGGAAGCCCTCACAGAGAAGGGGACCTTTGAAGCAGGCCTTGAAGGATGAACAGTCCAGAAGCCAAGGGACGAGCGAGAGAAGGAGACCTTGGAAGCCGGCGGGAATTGCTGGGTTTGGGGGCAGTGAAAAGCATGTCGGCTGGTGACAGGCCAGGATGTGGCTTAGAGGGCCATGATTTGATCTTGGGCTTTACCTTGAGATTATTCTGTGCTCTCAAGTGTTGTGAAGTAAACTGAAGTCTGCTTTGACTCAACGAAGGAGTGTCAGCTTTCCGTCACTGTCACAAAACCCCTGAGGCAGTCATCTGCTAAGAAGGAAAGATCTATTTTGGCTCATGATTTTAGAGGCTTTGGTCCATGGTCACTTGGCCTAGTGGCTTTGGGCCTATGGTAGGGTGGAACATCATGACGGTTTCCAGGACCCCTTTCAAGGCACAGGGCCCTAACCTTTCCCCTACCTTCCCAAGAAACACCACCTGCTAATAGTGCCACAGGCTAGCCTCGTGTGAGCGTTTGTGAGACATTTCCAGACCACAGCAAGGAAGTAAGGCTTTTGTGAGGCTTTTCCAAACCACAGCAAGGAAGTAAGGCTAGGTTTCTGAGAGTCCTCAGGCTTGCTCCCTTATCAGTTGAGAAGCAGCAGTGTCCTCTGGGGAGGAGTGTGGTGATTACAAGGCCCGGGAGGCTGACTCATCACTGAAGCTGCCCATTGAGGGCTTGTCTCGAGGGCTTAAGGAGGTCCCTGAGAGCCATGAGCACACACGTGGAAGAGAAGTTTTCCTCAGAACCCAGCTGGGGCCCCACAAACTGTAAAGTGCACTGATGGACCGGGCGGTGGTGGCGCACGCCTTTAATTCCAGCACTCGGGAGGCAGAGCCAGGCAGATCTCTGTGAGTTCGAGGTCAGCCTGGTCTACTGAGCGAGTTCCAGGACAGCCAGGGCTACACAGAGAAACCCTGTCTTGAAAACAAAAAAAGTGCACTGATGGGGCATGCTATGCAGTGAGGAAGAGGAGGAGGAGGAAGGAGCTCCACTCAACAAGAGTGCTAAGCTAGTGCTGGGGTAGTTTTAATTTATCTATTTTTGTTTTATGTGCATTGGTGTTTTAACATGGAGGTCAGGTCCCCTGGAACTGGAATTACAGACAGTTGTGAACTGCCATGTGGGCATGGCATGTTCACAACTGCCATTGGGTGCTGGGAATTGAACCTGGATCCTCTGGAAGAGCAATCAGTGCTCTTAACCACTGAGCCATCTCTCCTGCCCCAGTGCTGGGAATCTTGAAGATGTAATAGAAGCAATCATAGTCCCCTTTTACCCATCCAGCCCCAGGAGCCCTGCAACCCCCACCCCCACCCCCACATCAGCAGCATCTATCATTGTCCCCATTAGACTGAGGCACAAGAGTACATACTTAAACAAGGTTCCAGGGCTTGGCAGTGACAGAGCCAGGGTTCTGAGCTCAGCATGTACCACCTGAACTCTGGGGTCTGGCTGAAGACATCTGGGGTGAGGACATCTCAGAAAGGCCAGTGTTGTATGCAGCTAGAGCTTTGCTCCAGACTTCCCACAGTGGCCACTAGCTAAGAAGTTAGTCTGTCAGATTTGTGACCCACATTCAAATCCTCTGCAAAATACTGTGTTTTCAGACTTTTTTTTTAAATTAGCCTGTTATGAGTTTAATAAATTATGCTTTAGACAAACCAAACCAATTGCTGATGGGAACGGGATCTTACATCCTGGAACTCTTTCAAAGAGGGAAGTCCTCATGATAGAATATTTTTACACAGTGATCACTGAAAAATGTACATATAGAGTGATGTTCAATTTGGTTTTTATTTATTTTATTATTATTTTTAGAGTGGATCTCATGGATCCCAAGCTGGCCTCAAAGTCACTATATAGTCAAGGATGACTTTAAGCTTATGACCCACCTCCTGAGTGTTGGGATTCCATGTGTATGTCACCATTTCTGGCTCATGCAACCCTGGGGATCAAACCCAGTTTCGTGCATGCCCAGCCCTCGGTTTACTTTGTAAAGAACCCAGACCCTTTGTAGAGAGGAAGAATCATGGGGTGTGATGTGGATTGGGCCTCCAGGAAGCTCATAGCCTTGGGGCAGGTGCTCAGACCCTGTACCCAGAGACAAGGGCCTCTGGACTCACAGGGTCAGAGCAGTGCTGTATGTGACCTTGGACAAGTGTCTGCCCCTGCCTCCCAGTCGGTCTGTGAGGACCTAGAGAGATGACGCAGGTGGGCGGCCACCAAGCGAGCTGTCCTGTCTTTGAGTCCAGAGAGCAGGGCCCATTATGGCAGAGGGGAGCAAGAGGGACTAGCCCTGGGGGTTCTGCAAGGCATGCTGGGGCTTGTACACACAGCCAGGAACCTGCTCCCAGAAATCGTGGGGGCCCCAATAAGCAGGAACCACAAGGCCCCCTGAACCAGCATGGTGCCAAGGGCCTCCCAGACACCTAATTACTCTCCAGTTAGTTAGGACAGCCCCCCCCCCACTACCACCATTTTGGGGGTTTGAGACAGAGTTTCCCTGTGTGGCACTAGCTTTCCTGGAACTCACTCTGCAGACCTCTAACTCAGAGATTCTCCTGCCTCTGCCTCCTGGGTGCTTGGATTAAAGTTAGTGTGTGCTGCCACAGCTGCCTGGCTCGTTTTTTGTTTGTTTTCTTTGTTTTTAAGGCAGGGTCCCATGTAGCCAGGCTGGCCCCGAACTCTGTATAACCAGAGATGACCTTGAACTTTTCCATTTCTTTTTATTACTGTATGTATGGTGGGAGGGCATACGCGCTAGAGCATGCCACATGGAGATCTCTCCTTCCTTCCACCTTTCTGTGTGTTTGAGGGATTGAACTCGGGTTCCGACTTATGCAGCAAGTCCTACCCAGTGAACCATCTCATTGGCCCCAACCTTGAACTTTTGATCTTCCTGTCTCTACCTCTCCAATGCTGAGATTACAAGTGTTTACCACCATGCCTGGTTAAACTTGGTGCTGGGGATGGAACCCAGGTCTTCGTACATGCCAGACAAGCACGCTACCAACCGAGCTTCATTCCCAGCCCAAATGTTCCCATGTAGTAGATGGAGAACTGGAGTCTCAGAGGTTAAATGTCTTGCCCAAAGTCACATAGCAAGGGAGCTATGGAGCTAGAGCATAGAGTGCTCATCTAGGACACACAAAGCCCTGGGTTTGCACCGTGAAGTGGTGGAACCAAGGTGTGCCCCCACCCCGTCTGCTGGCAGCTTTAAGCTGGTAGCTCCTGCCTGCTGTGCCGAGAAGCAAGCTGAGGCTGGGAGAGAGGAATTGCTCACAAAGCTTCCAAGCTTCCGTGATGGCAGTGTCCTGCCTGTGGCTGGCCCACTCCTCCTTGGCTCTCGGTGGCTTCTGGTTCCAGCCATGTGCCCATGGTGAAGAGGATGAGAGAGAGAAGGGGATTTGGAGAGAGAAGGGAACCCCCCATACACACACATGCACTCGAGAGTAGCTCTCACTCTATCCCTGCATGGTAGACAAAGCCGGCCCCGTAATTGGGAGTGAGTATTTCATACGTGCCCCCCGATGTTTTATTGGGTGGAGAGATGCTTGGAGACCGAACGGATGGCACATTCCGTTTATAAAGTGCACGCCGTTTGTTTTATTTCCCAGGCTCTTGCAATCTAGATAACAGATGATGCCCCGAGTGGCTGTGCTGCCTGGAAATGGCTGCTGGAGCCTTTGGAGGGGTATTAATAATAGATTGTGTTGATAAGCTTGGAGAAAGTCGCAATCCACCCCCTGCTGCCAAGGCATTAGTGTGGCTGTTGAATGCGGGAGCGCCAGCTTGGTGGCATAGTCGCTGAATGCAGGTCACCCCCCAACACACACCCTGCTGGCTGCCTCTCTGCAGCCTAGGAAGCTCTATGTCTTGGAGCCCCACAAGATGTGCTGACTCTGGCCTGGGACCTGGGCCTACCAAGATGGCCAAGACATGGCCAGTTTCCAGCTGTTCAGACCCCTGCAGCCCTTACTGGGTGCCTTGGTCAGATACAGAGCAGCAGCAAGGGGTAGGCATCTGCTCTGGGAAGGAATCCATGGCCAGACGGGTTCTTAGGAGCTCTGCCTACCTATGGCTGCCAGTGGGACAGGTTGGGCCCTGAACAAAACTACCCGGCCTGTGCCTTCCTTGCAAAGTCACAAGCTGAGGTGGGCCTAGAGGGTTCCTACTTGCCTCAAGCACCTATTCTGACCTTCAGTCCCACACCCAGACTTTGCATACCCACACCACAAATGCACACAGAGGCCCCCTGGAACTAGAAGCAGCCATAACCTGCCTTGAGGTATCCCCACTAGAGCTGGGACCACCTTGGAGACATACAATATGGCTTCTTGCTAACTCACATGCTCAATGTCATCAAATCCTCAGGATGGTCTTCTGGTACCCCCACTTTGCAGCAGAGCAACCTGAGGCAGTAAGGAAGTTCACAGGCAGGTAGGTGGGGCCGTGTGCCCTAGACTAGGGCATCATCACAGAAGGCTTCCCAGAGAAGGTGGCATTGGAGCTGGGTGTTGCAGGTTGAATAGGAGTCTGCCAGACAGAATAGAGGTGGGTACGGGAGTTGTCCCCAGGCCGAGAGCTCTGGCCAGTGCCAGGGCAGCAACCAGAACTGTAGGAATCCCTGTCCACTGCGCCACAGTATTTTGTCGTGGGCGGTGCTGATGGCAGCCCCAGGAAGGGAGGCAGGGCTGGAGTCTGCCGTTTACTGCTGTCCCTGCTCCAGAACCGATTAGCAGAGAATTGCAGCTGTAATCTGTGCCCGTGATGGCGGGCCATAAAGAGGGATGGGACGCGCGGTGCTCCCAAGGTGGCGCCCGCAGACGTGGCCCGGGGATGCGGGGAATGAAAAATGGTTTTAATTCCCTCCCAGCAGCAATAATTTGATTCTTCATAAATTTTTCCATCAAAGTGTTGTTGAGGCTGAGTTCCCACAGAGCGAGCATGTGGCAGGGTGGGGTGTGGGGAGGAGCGGTCAGCAGAACAGCAGGACCCCTCCAGCACAAGCCAGCCAGGGGCATGGAGACCCTATTCGGGGCTGGACCCTTGGATGGGAGACAGAGCCTGGATCAGCCCACACGGGGAGTTGTTTGTTAAATCACATGTGCGCTGAGCACGGGGGAACTCTGGTCTGCACTTCCTTTTCCTCACCCCTAAAACGGGACCAGGTCTCGCTGGTCTCAAGGCCATTGCAAGATCAGGTGACATGCATGGGCACAGATTACAGCTGAGTACAGCCACTAGCCATGTTTCAGTAAGCTGTGCCCAGGCTGAAACAAGGGACAAGAAGGTGACGCCAAGCCAAGGAGCAGGGACAGAACGTGCCCAGGGGCTGCTGTGAGGGTGCTCTGGAGACCTCGTGGCTGTTCTGAGGGATTACAGCCAGGAAGCCAGGGGTAGTGAGGCGGATGTTCTCCTCAGGGCACTAGGGAGCTACAGGAGTGTGGATCAGGAAAGAACAAGATCAATGTGTGTTACAAAGTCTTCTGTGTCCTGTGTGCACAGGTGAGGGAAGATTGAAGCGTTTGAGAATCTGGAAGCCCAGGGTAGGGAGAAGGGTCCCGGCTGGAGGGCAGGGCAAAATTGGGATTATTTGGCTATGGGGGTGAAGGAGGCTAGTGGTCAGGAAGTGAGACTGACCCTGAACACTGCCCTCTAGTGGCTACCATGTCTGAGCTGGAAGACCTAGAAACAGAATTGACCGGTCCTTGGGACATGCAAAAGAGGAGGGTGTTTCCCCCACTACCCCCACACTGTCTGCCAGGGTGGCAGAGGGAGATGTCCTGGGCAAGACTCTCTCAGCCCAGCCTGTGCCTCCTTCGTGCCCTGCAGGCTCTTCGCGGCAAAATGCAGCGGCTGCATGGAGAAGATCGCGCCTACCGAGTTTGTGATGCGGGCGCTCGAGTGTGTGTACCACTTGGGCTGTTTCTGCTGCTGTGTGTGCGAGAGGCAGCTGCGGAAGGGTGACGAATTCGTGCTCAAGGAGGGCCAGCTGCTGTGCAAGGGTGACTACGAGAAGGAGAAGGATCTTCTCAGCTCCGTGAGCCCCGATGAGTCTGACTCTGGTGAGCCTGGGCTGGGACAGCTGCAGGACATGGTTCAGTGGGATGCTGGAGGGGGCTTCTGAGCTCTACAGACCTGCACCCACACACATAGAGCTCTGGTGTGTCACACCTGTCCCTGCATGCCACCCTAGTATTTATCTGGGTGCCAGCCCCAGAGCACACCCACCTGTATGCCCATCTGACCACACATGTACCCAGTGCCATGGAGACACCACCCCATGTGCCCCTGTGTGGGGGACATGTGCTCACACACCCCAGCATGCAAAGCTCTCCCTAGGCATACACACACACACACACACACACACACACACACACACACACACGTATGTGCTTCACATCTCTGCAGCTAACCAGTACACTCATAGGCTACATATGCATGTTTGTATAAACACTCACATACACTGTGCATGCATACACTTGCTCTCTGGCAAGGTCTGAAGTTCAGCTGGCACCCTGTCACTCCTGAAACTTGAGCAGGGCACATGCTGAGATGACTGGCCTGTCCTTTGAGGTATCCTAGGCCCACAGGGATGGCTTCTGCCCATGTGGGGAGTGTCTGCCATTGCCAGGCCCCAGTGTCTGGGCCTCAGTGTGGCAGAGTCCCCATGGACCTGCTGCTGGCCGTCCCTGGGTTAGACACTGTGACAGCATCCCTGTGGCCACCTGCACTCCCACGGAAGGCAAGGGCACTGGCCCAGCTTACAGATGAGACAGAAGGGGTCACAGTCCTCCATGGGGCTCACCCCCAAAGAAAGTGGGACTAGAGAGAGGTGAGGGGTGTCGGAAGCTGATGGCCGTTAGGAAGCTCAGCCATGTACCTGGCTCTCTAAGGCCCCAAACCCTGGGGTCATGGAAGTGTTTGTGTGTTGCTTGGTCTACATACATGTTTCTTCATGCCACATATGTCTTGGCATGTATGTCCCTGCCTGTGGGTACAAGTCTCTGTGTGCCCATGATTGTAAATGTCTCTAAGCAGCATATGTGTGGACCTCTGTGCCAAGATGCAGGTGTGTATACCCCCAGTGAGCACACTGCGTGTGCACACGCTTGCATCTCGCGGTCCTAAGTCCTCCTGTGAGGATGCCTGGCCCCTGCGTCTCTGTCAGCTGCTAGTCCCTGGAGGTCTCAAGAAAAAAGGCTCCTGACATTCTTCTCTTTTCACCCTGGTCCCCAGCTAGCATGACACATGACCCTAAGAGGCCAGCCGAAGGTGGGTTTCAAACATGATGAGTTGGTGAAGCCCAGGGCCAGCCTGGGCCATAGTTGCCACATGCCTGTGCAGGAGGCTGCTGGCCTTCAGAGACACGTAAGAGCAGATCTGCCCTTGCGTGGGAGCGCCAGCATCCTGCACATACTCTAGTGTGCATCTACCTGAGGCTCGTGCATGGCCATGCATGTGCACCTGGGTCCCGTTCCCCACAGGGGCCTGATTCACTGTCTCCCTGAGCCCATGAGCACCAGCAACTGTGGACGATGCCACAGGAAAGCTTGTGGGTCAGCAGTTAGACCAGGCTGGCCCAGAATGAGGGAGTGAGGAGTGTATATTGGGGTCATGGGACGTGCAGGGAGCAGGAGATGAAGGTCCAGGCAAAGAAGGCTCTATGGGCGTAGGGAAGGGACCACTTTATCCTGAGGCCAATGGGGGCCACAGCAGATGGGTGGAGGAATTCTCACCTCAAGATACAAAGCTTGAACTGACAGGTTGGATTGTGTCTTCCACAGTGAAGAGTGAGGACGAAGATGGAGACATGAAGCCGGCAAAGGGGCAGGGCAGCCAGAGTAAGGGCAGTGGAGACGATGGGAAGGACCCGAGAAGGCCCAAACGGCCCCGGACCATCCTCACCACACAGCAGCGAAGAGCCTTCAAGGCTTCTTTTGAGGTCTCCTCCAAGCCCTGTCGGAAGGTGAGGAGTTCGGTGGGGAAGGGGGGCAATGGTCTGAGGCCAACACCCCTCTTTTGCTCATTGTGAGTCCAGGTCCTCCTCCCCAACCCACTGCTATCACTGGGGACAGGAGTGTCCCTCCACCCCTCAACCCACTGCCACCTCCCAGCTGCCATCTACACTGACCGCCCTGCCCCCTCTCTCCGGGTCAGGTCCGAGAGACACTGGCGGCAGAGACGGGTCTCAGCGTGCGTGTGGTCCAGGTCTGGTTTCAGAACCAAAGGGCAAAGGTGAGAGGTCACTGCTACTCCAGTGTCTAGGGCACACCTGGGAGGTGGGGATGGAGAGAAGGCAGGGAAGTGTCCATGTGGGGTGAGGGGCATAAAGGGGGCCTGGCACGCAGGCTGAGACTGAGCGGGTGCCTGGCTTGTCCCCCTGCAGATGAAGAAGCTGGCCCGGAGGCACCAGCAACAGCAGGAACAGCAGAACTCCCAGCGGCTGGGCCAAGGTGAGCCCCAGAGACATGGGGACCAGAGGTTGCACAGGAAGGGTGGTCAGGATCGGGAAGGGTTGTCTGTCAGGATCGGGAAG
>CABHPP010124208.1:35470-49140 GCA_902168425.1 Peromyscus attwateri
TTTAACATTGTGGCTGTTCTGTCTCTGACCCCAGATAAGTTTATTAGTGTGCACAATATTTTGGGGAACACAATACCACCACACTGGACTTTTATTTAGATCTTTCCACCACTATTCTCAATTTTGCCTTTTCCTGAGTTGAAAACTTTTGTAGGTAAGTGTGGAGAAAAGCAGTTTAAGTTTGAACACTGAGGGTTGGAGATGACTCGGTGGTTAAAACATTGGCTGCTCTTGCAGGGACCTAGGTTGGTTCCTAACATTCATATCTCATGACTCACAGTCACTTGTACCTCTAGTTCCAAGAGATCTGGTGCCCTCTTCTGGCCTCTTCTGGAACCTGCATCACATGGTACACATACTTACACTAAAGCACGCACACATATACATCAATTAATCTTTTTAAAAAGTTTGAGTAGTGATCTGATACCCTGCCACCTTCATAAACTAATTAGTTCCGAGCAGCCAGCCTGCTGGCTTAGATAGATTATTTGAGGTTCTTATGTATAGGCAATTCTACAGTCTGGAGCCATGATGAGCTTTTATATTTTTTCCCTCTCTTTTTTCTTTCATTCTTAAACACATTAGCCAGAACTTGCAGTAAAGTGTTGACAAGGAGGCTGCTGACTTGGACACCTGTCTTGTTCTGGTAAGGAGAGTGGATGATTTTTACTCATTATCGGCTAAGTATGATTTTGATAAATTTTTCGAGTTTAAATGTCCTTGTATTCCTGGCAAGATAAGAACTTTAAAAATGTGTTATGATTAATAATATTATTTCTACTACTTTGTAGTGTTGGGGCACAAATATTTCAGATCACCTGAGCTCAGTGAGTTCTGTGTGAAGTGTTTGCGTAGATTCATGGGGCGGCAGGATTTCTGTTTCTTCTTCAACCAGTCCTTTTCTTGGATTTTTCTTTAATAAGTTGTATATTTCAAGGAATTTGCACATTTTACCTGTTCATAATGCCATTCATACAAAGCTACACTGGATATTTTCTTGTTATATTTAATCTGTACAGTAATATTTCTGTTTAAAATTATGATATTGCTTATTCCTTGTATCTTTATATTCTGTATACATTCTGCCACATGCTTATCTGTTTCATTCAACTTTTAAAGAATAAAATGTTTAAATCTATTTTTTTGTTTTTTTGGGTTTTTTTATTTTTTATTTTTTTAATTTAATTTTTTTTTAAAGATTTATTTATTTATTTTGTATACAGCATGTATGACCAGAAGAGGGCACTAGATCTCATTACAGATGGTTGTGAGCCACCATGTGGTTGCTGGGAATTGAACTCAGGACCTCTGGAAGAGCAGTCAGTGCTCTTAACCTCTGAGCCATCTCTCCAGCCCTAATTTTTTTTTTTTGAGGCAGGGTCTCACTATGTAGCCCTGGCTAGTCTAAAACATGCTATATAGACCAGGCTGGTCTTAAACTAACATCTTCATTGTTTAAATTAATTTCTGAAGTTTTCTACTTCTATGGATTCTATTGCTACTGGGTTTTGTTTCTTTCCTTTAGTAATGTTTTAAGCCCCATGGTTAGCTTGTTATATTACCCACTCGAAGGTTCTCAGTTTCTCTCAAACTACAACTTTTGCTTCATTACATACATTCTGATACACAGGATGTTCACTCAGTTCCAAGTACTTTTAGATTTTCCATGATGATATTTTTCTTATTTACATACATATTAATTGGATTTTTTCACATTTATGTGTTTGTGTGTGTCTTTGTGAGTGTATGGGTGAGTGTACACATCATGATGTGAATGTGGAGGTCAGAGGACATCGTTCGGGAGTTCTTGCCTTCCATGGATTCTAGGGATTAAATTCAGGCCATCAGGTTTGGCAACAAATGTTTTTACCCACTGAGGGTAAAACATAATACATAATACATAAAACACAAGTCTACTGTGTTCTAGCGTGCTTACTTTTTCCAGTCCCCCACATGTGCCTGGAAAGACTTATTTCCCCAATTGTTGCATTTAAGACTTTAGAACTCCTAGAGAATTTGACTGAGCAAATGGAAGTTTATTTTGTAATTTAAAACTTCAATGATAGCCAGACGGTGGTAGCGTAGGCCTTTAATCCCAGCACTTGGGAGGCAGACGGCTCTCTGAGTTCAAGGCCAGCCTGGTCTACAGAGGGAGTTCCAGGACAGCCAGGGCTACACAGAGAAACCCTGTCTTGAAAAACCAAAACCAACAACAACAATGAAAATAACAAAGAAACAAACAAACAACCTTCACTGTTTCCATTCCTTCTTTGCTTGGAGTAACAATGGGAAGAGATACATTGAGATCTATACAGTCTTGGCTCTACCCATCTCTAGACTCCTATCCATTATCACTTTGCCCGTTTCAAAGTTATTTTATTGGTTATTGTTGTGTCTTCCTAGTACTAAAACTTGTATCATTGTTAGGAACTTCTTTATTTCTTATAATAATGTCTAAATTAATAACCTTTTTCTTTTCCTTTTAAATTTTTTTTTTTTCTGTACTGTTGGGGATGGGGATCAGATCCAGGGCCTCATGAATTCTACCCAGGCAAGCATTCTAAAGCCAGAAAGGTTCCAGTTTCGGTCCATGTGAAGAGCTTTACTTCTTTCTCATTCATGAAAGATTGGTGCCAAGTATGAACGTCTAAGTTAGCAATCCTTTCACTTGCTGTTCCATTGTCTAATTCTAGTTACTTAATAGTTGAAATGCCTTTAAAGATAACTTTTGGTTTTTTTTTTTTAAAAGGTTTTATTTTTATTTTAAATTATGTGTCGTGTGTATATCCCTGTGTCTGGGTTTGTGCATATGAGTGCAGTGCCCGTGGAGGCCAGAAAAGGCCATCAGTCCCAGGGAGCTGGAGTTCCAGGTGGTGGTGAGCTGCCATGTGGATGCTGGGAACTGAACTCTGGTCCCCTGGAAAAGCAACAGTGCTCTTAACCCCCAAGGCCTCTCTCCAGCCTGAACTTCCTCAGAGGTTCCTCCTGCAGCTGTGGATGCCTCTACTGTCATGCCCAAGGTCATTGTTTTGTACTCAATTTTTTCTTTACTCTGGTCGATTCTTTTGGGTCATGGAAGACAGGTTTCACAGTGTTGTAAATCTGAGGCTGGTCTTGAACTTGCTATGCAGTCAAGGGTAACCTTGAACTCCTGATCCTCCTACCTTCCCCTCCCAAGTGCAAAGGTGAGAGGTGCGCACCACCAGCCCTGGCTCTCTGGTTCACTCTGATATTCTCATTTTTGGAGTTCTGTAAGTCTATTACAATGTGTCCAGGTGTGAATTCAAATCTCAGAAGTTGTGAAAATTTCCCAGTCATGGGCCAGCATGTTTCCCACCCCTTCACTTTGCCGTTTTCCTGGTGGGTCTTATATAACCGCCCTTCCCATCCCACTCTGCCAGCAGACATCCCCTGTCCCATCCCCTCTGCAGTTTTGTGTTCTAGGTAAATTTCACATTTCTGCTTTCTAGTTCATGACTATATCTTTAGCTGTATACAACCTGCTGTTGAACCCATCTGAAGAAATTGTGTGTGTGTGCAGTGCCTGTGTGTGTGCATGCACATGTGCGGATGCTTGTTCATGCTTGAGGGTACAAATGTGCACATGCTATTGTACCTGTGTGGAGGCTGAGGACCACTTTCAGCTACTGGTCCTAACTTTTCCACCTTGTCTGAGACGGGGTCTCTGCCACTCTGTAAGTCAGAATAACTGGTCAGCAAGTTTCTGGAGATTACCGCCCCCCCCCCCCCCCCCCCCCCCCCCGCCACCGCCCCGTCTCCCACGGGAGGGGAGTACGCTGGCACAAAACAGCTGTGCGGCTGTGTCCATCTTTTGTTTTCTTTTTCCACTTTCATGTGTGTGGTGTGTCTGCATGTTTGCATGTATGTGGGCACATGTATATGAGTTTACAGTGCATGTGAGGAGGCCAAGGTGGATGTCAGAACCAACCGTGATGACTCTTCCTCTTTATTCAGTGAAGCACACTGCCAATATGGCTAGCTGGCTTGCTCTGGGGTGGGGGTGGGGTGGGGGTGTAGCTGGAGAGTTTTCTCTCTGGTCCCACCAAGCCCCGGCAGTCCGACAGTCCACTTATAAAATAAACACACAGACGCTTATATTATTTAAACTGTTTGGCCTAATGGCTCAGGCTTCTAGCTATCTAGTTCTTACATCTTAAATTAATCCATTTCTATAAATCTATACCTTGCCACGTGGCTCGTGGCTTACTGGCATCTTCACATGCTGCTTGTCCTGGCGGTGGCTGGCAGTGTCTCCTTCCACCTTCCTGTTCTCTCAATTCTCCTCTTTGTTTGTCCCGCCTATACCTCCTGATTGGCTGCTGGCCAATCAGTGTTTTATTTATTGACCAATCAGAGCAACACATTTGACATACAGACCATCCCACAGCATGGGGGTGTCCTGAAGTTTGTTTCCTATTGCTGTGATAAACGTCATGACCAAAAGCAACTTGGGGAGGAGAGGGTTTATTTGATCTTACAGCTCACAGTCCATCATGAAGGGAAGTCAGAGCAGGAAATTGAAGAAGAGACCACAGAAGATCTCTGCTTGCCAGCTTATGCTCCATGGCTTGCTCAGCCTGCTTTCTTATACAGTCCTGGACCACAAGCCCAGGGTGGCTCCGCCCACTGCCGGCTGGGCCCTCCCACACCAGTTATCAAGAAAACACCTCACAGACCTGCCTCTAAGCCAATTTGATAAAGGGATTTTCTCAACTGAAATTCCCTCTTCCGAGATGACCCTAGCTTGGGTCAAAGTGACAAAAAAACCTGACCATCACCAGCTCCCATCGCTGTTTCTGAAGTTAGAATTACAGGTGGCCTGCCACACCCACACGGCATTTACCCGGGTCCTGAAGAACCGAGCTCCGGTCTCCACGCTTGCACAGCAAAGGCTTTCACCTCTGGGGCACTGAGTCCAGCTGTCCCGAGGTTCTGGGATTCTGAACTCAGGTGGTGAAGCTTAGGTACCAAGTGTTTTTACCCACTGAGCTGTTGCTTCAGCCCTGAGGAGACCCTTACACCATCAATGATTGCACAAGTTATATGTAAGGTGTTTTCCAGTATTCTCATTCACGCTTGAATACTCTCTCTCTCTCTCTCTCTCTCTCTCTCTCTCTCTCTCTCTCTCTCTCCCTCTGTGTGTATGTGTGTGTCCACCATGCATTTCTTCAAACATTTTCTACTTGATTTTATAGTCTACATTTACTAATTCCACCTGCTGAAGTATTAAGGGAGTACGTAAGCACATTGTTGCCCTTGCCACTCAACACGGTTCTTTCCCTTGTAGTTTGGCAACCACCGACTGTGTGCTCTTCTGTTGAGGGCTAGTCTGTGGGCATTTTGAAGGTTTCTACAGGAAGCACACTGAGGCATTTCTACTTGCTCCTGCTGGGAGCTGGGACTGGGACTAACCCGGGTGACTAACGTCACCTTTAAGCGGCTCTGGCCCAGTGCGGAAATCTGCCTCTCTCACCTGGCCTCTGGTCTGCATTTAAATTGCCCATTATGGAGCTCATGGCAAGCTTCGGCTTGACTTTTTTAATACCAGTTTGCCACCACTCCTTGCTTAAATCTCAGTTCTACACCATCTTGCCGTGTGTCTTAGTTTGGTTACTGTTGCTGTGATAAAATACAATTAAGGGAAAGGGTTCACTCAGCTTACAATTCCAGTTTACAATCCATGGTTGTGGAGGTGTTGTACCCGTTTTGAGAAAACCCCAGAGACTACCAAGGAGCCGGTTTCCGATGCAAGCACATAAGGGTCCTTTTATTCAGGTTCAACCTGGGCCGCCGCATGGCAGATGGAAGGAAATGTGGCAACGGCCACGAGCCCAGGTGTAGAGGGTTTTTATAGGGAAAAACCACAAGCCAAGAATTGGCAACTTAGGATTGGGTAGAAGGGGCAAGGTGATTTTTTGAAACTATTGGTCTAGACTTTTGGCAGGGAACCACAACCCGCTGAACAGGATTATCTGGACTGCTCAGCAGGATTATCTAGATATCTCCAAGGGCCATAAACCACAGACAGCATCCTGTTAAGCTTTCCTGTATACAGGATGTCTGCTCTGTATCCGTTCAGTTATCATGGCTTTCACAGAGGAGTCAAGGTAGGAACTGAGCGCGTGACATTCACATCAGGAGCTGAAGGAGTAAACGCACGGACCCTCATTTCCTGCTTGCTACCATCTAGCCTTGGTCTCCTACAGTTCAGGACTATCTGACTAGGGAATGGTGCTGCCCACAATGAGCTTGGTCTTCCTGCATTAATTAATGAAGACAAATCTCCCCATAGACATGCCCACAGGCAGCCTGATCTAGACAACTCCTCGGTTGAAGCTCTCTCTCTTCTCAGGTGATCCTAGATTATAACAAGCTGACGATTAAAAACTAACCATGGCATTGAGGTTTGTGTTTTTGTATTGTTTGTTTGTTTGTTTTGGCTGGGGGCATTTGGTCCTTGAAAAGGTCCCTTCCTTTCTAGCATCGCAGGCTCCAGAGGTCACTAAGTGTCTCATCTTGCTTTGTTTTCGTCATTCTCACACCGCAGTGCTGTATTCTGGTTACAGAGCCGTCATCTTCTCCTAAGTGGATATTGCAGCTGCAGCTGCTAACCCCATTTTAGAGAGAAGCAAACTGATTAAATGTCCCATCGCAGATTACACAGCCCACCAGAAAAGCCTGATGAGGTCTGGAGCCCAGGCTCTCCAGAGCCTGGGCGCTCACACAGAGGTGGGGGCGGGGCCGGAGAGCTCACTCAGAGGTGGGGGAGGGGTAGAGAATTGTAGCTTGGTCTGGGATGGGCTCTCACATTCCTGTGGGGGATGAAATGAGACCCAGCCCAGCCAAGAGTCATTCAGCACCAGGTGCCCTCCACAGCTCAGCCAGTGTGCTGTGCAGCCTGCTCAGCATGAGCCTCCCACCCTGGGAAGGAGCCAGCTGGCACTTCCTGCACCCCAGTTTCCATGACAACCAGTCCTCCTCTGAGATGAGATGCAAAAGCCACAAGCAGTAAGTGGAACATTCCTGAATCTTGAGTCCTCATTTCCAGGTGGCTGTCCCACAGACCTTGCCGACAGCGCGAGGGTGCTCGGGAGAATGCGCGTACAGGTGAAAGCCGCGGGTCCCACCGCTAGCCCCTTTCTGCTCACTCATGCCCCAATTATGTCGCCCTGGAGACACAGGCGCAGGGGAGGCTAGAAGCAGGCTGCAGCCTCCCTGGCGCTGGGCCCACCCAGTTCCAGGTCCCCCCTTTCCTTCAGCGAGTTTCCTCACTCCTCTATCCAGGTTCCTGTCAGGTGAGCTCCCGTCTCCAGCCTTTGGCAAATAATCAGTCTAGTGCAAGATCAGACAAACCCTAACAAGATAAGGGCCACAGAGGCCATGAGAGCACAGTAGAGCTGGTGCCAGCAGCAAGCAGGGATATTTGAGCAGGACTAGAAGGGAAGGTAATGAGAAGTTAGCTTATCAAGGAAGGCAGGAGAGCGGTTGAGGCAGAGGGAGCCTGTGCTCTTCAGTAAAGTAAGGGGAGTGTGCCCAAGACAGCCAGGCCAGAGCCACGAATAAGCTGGGAACTCAAGCTTTAGCCTAGGCACAGTGGGCAGCATTCGAAGGGTTCTAGGGGGCCTGGCCAGGCTCCATTGTCACCAGAGGATGACAGGGGCCCCAGGAAGAAGACTATGCTGTAATGCAAAGGAGGGACCACAGGGGCCAGGACAGGAAGAGGAGGGGACAGACGGGAGGGATGTGTAGAGGGTAGATGGATAGGATTTGGCAAAAGATGGTTTGCTGTGAGAAAGACTGGGGCATTAGCCCAAGAGGGACCCAGAAGCCAGGCTGGGAAGTGCGGCAGGGAAGCTATGCCAGGGAGGCTGACTCTTGCTGGTGACCAGCGCTCCTAACAAGATGGCATTGTTTGAGGCCCCTGGAGAGTGACATCCAGAGCATTTCCTTCCAGCTCAATAGAAAAAAAAAATGAGTTCCAGAGCCTCATTCAGCCCTTGAGGTTTCCAGCTAGCTCCAACCAAGTGGACATTTCCAGCTGTGGTCCCCTTCTGTCGTATGCCCCCCCCCCCCACCGTCTCCCAACCTCCACACCTAGTATTCCACAGCTTCTACAGAGATCCCCAGGCTAAGGATCTGGTTTCCTGGTTCTGGTTCCGTGCATGTCACAAGCTGTGTGTGCTTCGGCTGAACTGGTCCAGAGTAAGTTGTAGATGAATCAAGTGGGTGACTGCAGACCTAAGAACTGTGTTCTGATCCTAACTCCCCTGGAATGGGCTGTACGGACTGGGACAGCACTTCCCCAACTCCCCCACCACCACCACCACCACCACCCTGCACAAACTTGACACCCCAGTCCCTTAAGACACCCATGCACCCTCTCCTCTGCTCCCCAAACGCCTTTTACTGCTCACATCCCTTCTTCCGCCCTCTCTCTACTTCACACTTTCCCCCTCAAACCGCTCTTTCCCTCCTACTCCGTCCCTCCAGTCACACCCTCTGCTCGCCATGCCCCTCCCTTTCCACCCCCTCTGTCCATGTCCCTCCCCATTCTCCCTCTGCTCCTTACTCCCCTCCCCATCACGTCCCCTCAGCTAGTCACACTTTCCTCCCTCGTGCCCCCTCTGCTCTGCACGCCCCCCTTCAATCTCCATCTTCTGTTCACACTTTCCGCCTTCAAACCGCTCTGCTGTTCACACGCACCTTCTGTTTTCTCTAGCTCCTCCCCCGCCCCGTTATTTGTCACAGCGCCTCTAAGCAACTCCTGCCCACACCTAAGGCAGCTTTCCCTTATGGAGTTATCCTGGACGGTCCAGGATATACTGAGGGAATAGCTGAGGCCCGGAGACTCACTCTAGTCCTGGATCCCCAGCCCTCAACTTGGTCTCTCCAGTCAGGTGCCAGTCTGAACACCCACACCCAGTGTGTTGCTGGCTGGCCCGGCACCCCTGACCCTGATTTAGACCTCGGGACAACAGCCTACCAGCAGAAACCTCCGGGAGTCTAGTGTCCCCTGGGGCTCTAAGACTGGCTTCCACGCGGCCCCACCTGCTCCCTCTTCCACGATCAGGGCCCCATGGCACACCCCGAGAGTAGGAGGAGGGGGTGCGGTCTGGAAGGAGCCAAGGGAAAGGGGCGTGGCCTGGCAGAGAAACTCATGGAAGCCCCGCCCTGCAGTCCAAACAGCTCTGAGGGCTGGGGACCCGCGCATGACCCGCGCCCTGCCTGGCGGGGCCACCCTCGGCCGGCGGAGCCTCTCCGCCCCGGCACCCGCTTCCTCCCGGGGCGGAGCCCGGCGGCCACGGGCCAAGCGCCGTAAAATTTAAAGAGGTGAGAGAGACACTTCGCAGAAACCTCAGCAGCGCGGGGAAATGAAATAAGGCCTCCCTCCGGGGCAGCGGGCAAGGTCACCCCGCGGGGCCCTCCTGCGGGGCTCTGCGCTCCGCACGCGTCTCCGGGGCCTTGTCGCCTGCGCTCGACGTGTCCCGTGCTTTTCCCGGGTGTCCACCCGGAGACTCTGCATCCCGCCGCCCCTCCCCCGCCCCCCCCCCGTGCCCCCTCCCCCGGTGATGGATGGAGCCTTCAGGGAGCCGGCGCGGGCGGGCTCGGCTCGGGCGGAAATGAAGAGGATAAGATCTGGGAGCCGAGGCGCCCGTGACACCGCCATATCCGCCCGGCTCAATGCGCCCCGGGTGATGGATGGGGCGGAGCACCCCCCTCCAAGCCCCCTGCACCGACAGCCGAGGGCGGGAGTGCACACACACTCCAGAGAGAGACCCCGCACAGCGACCACACACGCCGCCCCACCCCATCTTACACACACCGTGCCTCCCATACGTCCGGCCGGCCGTGAGGCTTGCACACGCTTGGGACTATCCCTCTGCGCGTAACGCACCCACGCACCCGCTGCACACCCACCGCTCTGGCTGTCTCCCGCATTTGCACAAGCCACACCCTACCCACTTGCCCTCCACACTGCCTCTCTTCCCCCCCACACGCACTCACATCTAGGCGGGCTCTGTCCCTGCTACACAGGAGCTACTGAGTTTCATGGGCCACTCAAGAGGAGGGTGTGGCCAGTGTGTTGGGACAGTGGCTACTAATTGTGGTCATTATCTTGTCAGGACAGTAAACAGGTCAGACTTGGCATGGACAGGGGCAGCTGTAGAACCAGTCGGTCCAAACAACCGCCTCAACATCAAGGTTACCATGGCTACCATCTTCCGAGCACTATCACTCAGCAGCATCACCGTTGCTATAGTTACAGGTTCAGCATCCTTCCAGACTTCATGGCTTACTTTCTGATTTCTATCGCCATTACCATTCATTCATTCACTTCCTGCATGCGCTCACCCCTCAATTTATTCACCAGCTCGGGAAACCAAGTTGGTGAAGTCAGTGCCCATCTCTATGGGCACATCTCAGAAGCCTTGAGACAGGCACGCGCACATTCTGCAGAACCCCAAAAAACTGTTAGGTCTTACAAGTATGGATGGTTTGACAGAAAGAATAACACAGTGAACCCAGGCAAGGAAGCAGCAGAAAGGCCTGAAGTCAGCACGGTCGCCACCACGTGGCTTTTTGTGCTTGGAGAAATGTCACATCTTAGGGTGTCATGGGTGACAGTAAGGAGAGAAGGCTAGTTTGGGTCACTTTGAAGAATTTCTAATAGCCCAAGGTACCCCCCCCCGCCCCCGCATATGGTTAAGAGCAGGGAGTCGACAGACCTGTATTTGAATTATGACTTTGCCAATCCCTAGTGTGTGGCCTATGAACGCATCGTTTCTGCACACTGTCTGCCTTTATGAAGGCCTCTGGAAGCCGTCATTTTTCTTACTAGTATTAATGGAGCTTTGAAGAGTCGGCTGCATTAACTATTTTGGCCTATAGGGGCCGCTCACGTCCCTCTCCCTAGCCCACCTGGTAACAACACCAGGGAGAAACCAGATTTGCTCAAAAAGTATCCACTAACAAACGTTTCTCACGACCCGGAGTCTGTCAGTATATAAAACACACCTGCAAATCAAACATTTCCTAATAATCAGTCATAAAGAAATTTATTTTAAAACATTTCTTAAGTTTATATATAATTATACCACTTATTTTAAAAGAGCAAATTTGCATACTTAATGAGATGGATTCGCTTATTGTTATATAAAGAATTCCATCCTAGCTGAATATTTGATAGCACAGGGTATAGAACAACCAAGTTTTCTGAATTGATTGATGCTTTGATTTTATAATAATGAACAACACTTCACATAAATATGTAGTGGACAATGGCAGGAGCATCGTTAGGGACATTTGACAATGTGTTGGGAGTTCTTTCCTAATCCCAAGCCAATACCCATCAAACGATTTCTTTATAAAACTCCTCAGCAAGTCAAACAGCAATTTGAAAGTCAAATATCCCAGCACAAAACAATCCAAAAATACATCAAGTTGATAGAAGCCGAGGTGTGACAGTAGGAAAACATTAGGTTTTGTTTTCTATAATTAATCCATTATGCCTCCGTAAGAGCAGAAGACTTTGACTATACAGTAAAAAACACTGCAGTCTATAACATGCAATAGTCTGAAGTCTGAGTGGAGGTGTTTGGGCAGCGTCCGTTGGCTTTGCGGGCAGTGACCACACAACAGTATAAAGTGTGTAGGTTGTGTACTCAGAACCCAGGCTGCAGTGATGTCTCCTAATGAAACACAGGTGGTCACTGCCACTTCCACATTTGGTGTTGAATTAATTTTTGGCCATTGCAATTCAGAATTACTGTTCTCCAGTTTTTCATGAACCTCATATTGTTAAGGACTCCAAGTTGGGTTGTGTGTAGTTAATCTCAGCTGTCAACTTAATGAGGGCTAGAATCACCTAAGACAAGGGGCTGCTGGGAGTGTCTGTGGAGGATTGCCTTGATTAGGTTAACTGAGGTGGTTAACTAGATTAGGTTAACTCAGTGTGGGCACCACCATTCCCTGGGCTAGGATGCTGAGCTGTATGCAAAATAGAAAGTGAACTGAACATGAGTTCTTTGCTGTTTTCCTGACTGTAGATACAGTGCGGCCAGCTGTTTGAGCACCTGCTGTGACCTTCACACCGTGATAAACTGTAACCTAGAACTGAGAGCCTTTTTCCCTTCTCCCTGGAGTTGCTTTTGTCAGGGAATTTTAAATGTTTGTTTGTTTGTTTGCTTGCTTGCTTGCTTTGTGTGTGTATGTGTGTGTGTGCCTGCTTGCATGAGTTTATGTTCACTGTGTGTGCAAGTACCCACAGGGACCAGAAGAGGGCATCAGATCCTCTAGAACTGGAGTTACAAGAAGTTGTTAGTGGTCATATGGGTGCTGGGAGCCCACCAGGATTCTCTGCAAGAGCAGTAAGCACTTCCAACCAGTGAGCCATCTCTCCACACCTTGTCGTGTTGTTTTTTGGTTTGCTTTGTTTATCACAACAACAGAAAAGGTGACTAAGACAGATCACAACCTACAGTTTAAGCTGTGATTAGAGAGAGGCTGAGATAGGAGAATCTGACAGAAGCTCCAGCACCAGTTCACAACAGCAGAAACAAGACAGACCCTGCCTCAAAACAAGATGGGAGGAGAGAAGCAGCTCCTGCATGCTGTCCTCTAGTCTCCTGCTCTCATCACCACACGTGTGTCTGTATTCAGACACACTCACACAATAAGTTAATTCACTGGGGCTGGAGAGGTGGCTCATCGGTTAAGAGCACTGGCTGCTCTTCCACAGGACCCGGGTTCAATTCCCAGCACCCACATGGCAGCTTGTAACTGTAACTCCAGCTCCAGGGGACCCAACACCATCACACAGACATACATACAGGCAAAACATCAGTGTACATAAAATAAAAATAAATAAAAAATAAGTTAATTCATTTAATTAAAACACTACACAATATCCTATAAATGCATAGCATATACAATTGTTACTTGCACTTTAAAATAAACTTTGAATTATTACTACTTCAACTTTAAAAGTCAAAATGGCAGAAAGTATTTTCAGAGCTTAAAAAAAAAAACAGGTTACTATTCAGATTACATAAAGATATTCAGCCCAGTAATATCAAAGGCAAACAACTAATAGAAAAGTGAGCATAAGATATGAACAGCTAATATAAAGAGGAGAAAATGAGAATTTCCCATAAGAAAATGAAAACATGCTCAGCTTCACTAATAATTGGGAAGGAAAAAATAGACCAGCAAAAAGGTCCCTTCTTATATCCCACAAATGTAACATCTGACATCCCATGGTACCAAGTGTTAGTGAGGACGCGAAGAAATGAGGATTCTTTCTGATGGAGAGTAAATCAGAGCAATTTTGGAAAAGGACCATATGGCACTCTATATATTCCAGCAATTTCCCTCCTTGGTAGACACACCTGAGATATTTTGCTGTTATGCACATGGTTGTTTATATGAGGATCATTTGCACTTTCAACAAATCAGAAATCTGTGTCCACCAGTTAAAGTACATGTGTGACCTGAGGTCATGTTGCTTTCATGATAATGAAATAAACAAACATGCATCAACGTGGACAAATTTGAGCAAGTGATGCTGAGTGCCGACAGACTGAGAATTATTGTGCATGTAAACATACACATAATAGTACGATTGGTTCTGTGTATCAGGTAGTGTCACA
>CABHPP010124210.1:0-17380 GCA_902168425.1 Peromyscus attwateri
TGTAGCTTTGCGCCTTTCCTGGAGCTCACTTGGTAGCCCAGGCTGGCCTCGAACTCACAGAGATCCGCCTGCCTCTGCCTCCCGAGTGCTGGGATTAAAGGCGTGCGCCACCAACGCCCGGCGCACTTCCTGTTTTTATTTTTGTTAGGTAATATTATTTCCTTCTTGGGTCTCTGAGGGAGTTGAAGATTAGTTAGTTATAGTCAAAGTTTAATTAGTTATAGTTGAAGATTAGTTAGTTATAGTCAAAGTTTAATTAGTTATAGCTGAAGATTAGTTAGTTATAGTTGAAAATTAGTTATGATAGAAAGTGAATTAGGTACATTTTGGACTTACCAAAATAGGATAAGCAATGGAATTATTTTCTCTGAATTTGTCAAATACAAATGGACTAGACATTGTTAGGTTTTCATCACTTGTATATATTGTATATAGTTATTGTACTTTTGTATATAGTTTTTCTTATTAGTTACAACTTTCCTTTTTTTTTTTCTCTTTTTATTAAATTAGAAGAGGGGAAATATAGTGGTATTTTATTTGTGCTGAAATGTGATTTTATTTGTATGTTAATAAATAAAGTTGCCTAGGGGTCAGAGCTATTAACAAGCCATAGCAAAAGCCAGGGCGGTGGTGGTGCACGCCTTTAATCCCAGCACTTGGTAAACAGAACTAGGTAGATCTCTGTGTGTTCAAGGATACAGCCAGCATTGGAGACACATGCCTTTAATCTCAATACCAACCATAGAAGACCTGGAGGTCTGTACAGAGAGGCAGCGACAAGGCAGTCACGTAGTTGGGTTTACAACCAATGAGAAGGCAGAACAGAATTCTATTTAAAGACAACACACAGGAAATACCTCCCTTTTTTTCGGAGAGGTCTCTTGGCGGGAGAAGCTAGCTGGCGGAAAGCGGGTAAGGCTCCTAGCTCTGACCTCTTGGGCTTTCATCTTTACATTGGCTCTGTGTTTCTTATTTAATAAGGCGGTTGGTTACATCTACAGGATAATTTAAAGTTAAGGAAAGTTGGCAAGAAACTAAGCCAAGCTAAGGCCAGGCATTCACAATTAAGAATAAGCCTCCATGTGTGATTTATTTGGGAGCTGGGTGGCGGGTCCCCCAACCAAAGAGTAAAATACTAACAACAGGGAAGCATCTGCACCCCTTCCCAGTGGACAGAGGGGCTCAGCATTAACACTCCTGGCCCTGGTCACACAGAGCAGACTCACCCGCTGAGAGTCTAGAGAGAATACTGGGCATGCTCAGAGCAGGTGTATTTCTGTAGGGGAGGTGGGAGGTGGGTCCTTCTCTCCACCCACTACAGCCCTCTCTGCTGTGATGAGCTGCATAAACACCTTCCTGGCCTTGGTGTTAGGAAGGGCACCAGCTGAGCTGCCTAGAATCCCAGCACTTGGGAGGCTGAGGCAGGAGGATCCAGAGTTTAAGGCTAGCCTGGGTTACAACAAACAAAAGTAATACCTCATTGGCAAACAAGTATCTGTCCCACCTTCCCCACCTAGCTTTGTTTTTTATCAGTAGTGGACTCCATCCTTTGGGATTTTCCTGTTTGCTCTCATCTGCTCAGAACCAGTCTGGGGTATCCCGGTGAGACCAACGACAGTCACCACAGGCCTTAGATCTGGAACACACTCCCACCTCCGTCACGCATGAGCTGTGTGACATCATACATGTTGCTTAACATCTGTGTCCCAGCTTCCTCTTGTAAGGCAGGATAAAGAATGCAGTGGTGACTGTTTACCGAGCACAGTCACAGCAGGACACTTTGGCTGCGGGTCTCAGTGAATCCTTTCCCTCCGTTAGTAGCATTGAGTGCACTTGACGGAGGTGAGCCGCAGGCTGGAGAAGTAATGGGCCCAGGTCAAACACACAGCAAGTGGTACAGCTCTTAACCTGCCTTGAGAGCCAAATCTGGATCCATGTACACATGGGGAAACTGAGGCAGAGTGACCAGCTGCTCCATTGCTCCTCTCTGCCTGGAATATTCTCCTTTTCTAGGACGCAATGCAGCGGCTCACTCTCCTCCTCACTGCTTAGGGTCCCTGCTCCGTGCCCTCCCTAAGACCCAAACTAACTGGGACATCATCTCCTGCTCCATCCAGCTCCTCCAAGCACACCTGTCCTCTGCCATTTTTTACAGTCAGCTCTGGGCTTGGCACTGTGGGCTCTGGTTTAGGGCTGGATCTTGGTTCTGTGACATCAAAGGGCTCAAGGATGCATGAGGTACAGTGCTTTGGCTGAGGTACACACTGTGATTCACACACAGCCTACTGAGACATTCTTTGAAAACGCACTGTGGGCCGGGCGGTGGTGGTGCACACCTTTAATCCCAGCACTCGGGAAGCAGAGGCTGGCAGATCTTTGTGAGTTCGAGGCCAGCCTGGTCTACAGAACAAGATCCAGGAAAGGCACAAAGCTACACAGGGAAACCCTACTTCAAAAAACCAAAAAAAAAGAAAGAAAGAAAGAAAGCCCACTGTGCACCAAGCTCAAAGGCCAGAGCTGCACTGACCCACAATGGCAGCTGGGAATGTGGATCTGTGCAGGCTTGTGCCCTCCGCCTCCCTGTACTCAGTTTCTTTCTCACTGTGGACTGCTTGTCTGAGGCACGGTTGCAACGGTGTCCTCAGACTTTCTTGTTAACAAGGACCAAGGCCTTGGGGTACTGTGCAGACTGAAGGAAAACCCCTGGATACCTCCATGGAGAGTGAGGCCATGACCCAGGGGACAGGAGTAAGGGTGCAGGTCACTGTGGGAATGGAATTCTAATGTCTGAATCTGTTTAAAGGCAGCAGCTAAGGGTAGGTCTTCAGAAGCTAGGGGTATCTGACCATCTACCTATCGCTCTATCCACAAATCCACCTACCCATCTACCCACCCACGTATCCATCCACCTACCTGCCTAATATCTATTCACTGTCCATTATCACCCATTTACCCATCTATTGCCCATCTATCTACTTACCCATCTAAGCATGGGCGGGAGGGGGGGGGCATTGTGCGCGCGTGTGTGCGCGTGTGTGTGTTAGCACAAAGTCACACAGGCATTTGCAGAGTTCCTGAGGCAGAGTGTATGGGAGGCCAAGGATGTTCAGAGCAGCTGTGTGGGCTGGCATAGAGAAGCCAGAGGAAAGAAAGGCGCCATTGCCTAGTGCTGGGCGGTCTTGCTGCTCAGTGGAGGCATGGTGGCAGGCGGAGGACTTGCTGCTCCCCTGCATCCCTGTCGGCCTGGGGCAATACTGAAGCACCTACTGTGTACTATGAAGGGTGTCTTAGACTTCCACATCAGGGCGCACAGGAAGAGGGTGCCACAATGGGCGTGGCTTGAACATCTGAGACCTCAAAGCCCACTCCCTAGTGACATACTTCCTCCAACAAAGCCACACCTAATAGTGCCACTTCCTATGGGCTTATGGAGGCCATTTTTATTCAAACCACCATATTCTACCCCCTGGCCCCCATAAGCTTGTAACAATATCATAATGCAAAATGCATTTAGTCCAACTTCAAAAGTCCCCATAGTCTATCTGTATCAACCCTGTTTTAAAGTCCAAAGTTCAAAGTCTCTTCTGAGATTCACGCAATCTCTTAACTGTAATCCCCTGTAAAATCAAAATAAAAAGGCAGATCACATACTTCCAACATACAATGGCACAGGATACACATTACCAATCCACAAGGGGGGAAAGGGAGCAGAGTGAGGAAATACTGGACCAAAGCAAGACCAAAAACCAGCTGGGCAAACTCCAAACTACATCTCCATGTCTGACTTCAAAGTACTTGTCAGATCTCCAACTCCTTTCAGCTCTGCTGACTGCAACGCACTTCTTTCTTGGGCTGTTCCACTCCCTGTTAGCAGCTCTCCTCAGCAGATTCTTCTTCCGTCTCTAACATCTTGGGGTCTCCAAGGCAATGCAGGCTTCACCTTTACAGCTTCACACAATGACCTCTCTAGGCCTCCATTCAGGGACACCCCTGATGTTTGTCTGGCCTCAGCAGCTTTCCTTAGTCTCAGAGGAAGATTCCACAACCACTTTATGGTATCCTTGACTCTAAAGCCAGAACCATGTGGCCGAAGCTGCCAAGTTCTGCAGCTTGCTGGGGCTGGAACATGGCCTCCTTGTTCAACTACATGTTCACCAGCTTTTTGTTTTCGATGGTTTCCTTCACTGCCTAAGCTTGGCTGTTCGGGAACTTGCTCTGTAGACCAGGCTGGCCTCAAGCTCAGAGATCCACCTGCCTCTGTCACTAGAGTACTGGGATAAAAGATGTGCACCACCACACCCAGCCCTAAGCTTTTCTTTAACCCCTTTTCACAAGTGGAAGCTCAGCTGGGTGGGATCTTGTTCGGCGTCACCTCTCCCTTTATTTCATTTAGTAATCTGTTTATCTCCTTGAACACAGGATTTAGCTCCATTCCACTTCCTGGTGCCCCTTTTCTCCTTGAACCATACATTTTGTGTTTTTCCCTGCTCAGCTTACTCCTTTTCATTATAAATCTTCATTAGAGTTACCACTAATAACCACACCGCAGAGTCTATACTAGGCTGTTTTGAGATTTCCTCTGCCAAGGGAATTAATCCAAAACTCTTCACTTTAGCCTCAGGCAGACTTTTTAGATAATGGCAAAAAGCAGCCACATTCTTCACTAAAATATCACAAGAATGGTCTCTAGGCCACATAAAACCTCTTGAGCCAGGTCCTTACAGTTCAAATCACCCTCAGCACCACTGTCTTCCAGGCTCCTTCTAGGATGGCCCATTAAGCAGCGCTTAAAGCAGTTCAGCTTTCCTAAAGTCCCCAAGTCCATATTCCTTCAAACAAAAACATGGTCTGGCCTACCATAGCAATACCTGAGTCCCTGGTACCAACTTCTGTCTTAGTAAGGTTTTCTATCACTGTGAAGACATCATAACCATGCTTCCTCTTATAAAGGGAAACATTTAATTGGGGCTGGCTTACAGTACAGAGGTTTAGTCCACTATCATCATGGCGGGAAGCATGTAGGCAGAGATGGTGCTAGAGTTAGCTGAGACGTCTACATCTGGATCCACAGGCGACAGGAAGAAACTGCCATACTGGGTGTGGCTTGAGCAGCTGAGATATCAAAACCGGCCCCTAGTAACAAACCTCCTCCAACAAAGACACACCTCCTCCAACAAAGACACACCTCCTCCAACAAGGCCACACCTCCTAATAGTGCCACTCCCTATGGACCTGGGGGGGGGGCATTTTTATTCAAACCACCACAAACGGTGTAGACACATTGCCTCTGAGCAAGAGAAGGTTGGCGGGAGGGGGTGGGTGTGCTCTACCTCTAACCAGTTTGCTGCGCCTCTTGCCTCCTTTGGGCTCACTATCCTCACTTGCTTCATGACAGCGACTGTGGCGTCTCTCCAAAGGCCTGTCCCAGTGTCATTAGTCAAAGAAAGATTTAAACACTGTCTTCATGACAAACAGTTATGGAGAACACTGGATGCTTGTGGGTGTAGCATGGTAGGAGCCAGAGCACAGGCTTCTTGTCCTGAATGTTGGGATCAGGGTGTGGATATGACAACTTCTTCCCTCCCCAGCTGTGGCTCACAGCTGGTTATAACTGCGCCAACCTGCACACACTGCAGTTCAGGCTTATGTGGCCCAAGGTCTCCTCACATAAGGCTGCACCTCTGACCATTCAGGGTCACCACGTGGCCTCTGCTCCATGTGGAGTCTAAGGGGCCAGCAAACCTTCTATACAGAGCTAGACATGAAGGCTGTCAGGTTCTGTGACCACAGTCTAAGCTGCTATGGCTCAACCCTGCCAACATCACAGGGCAGTCATAGGCAATGTGCCAGCACACGGGTGTGTGTGTGTGTGTGTGTGTGTGTGTGTGTAAGTAATGGTATTCCCACAATACCTTGTTTGCAAGTGTCTGGGGTTTCCCTTGCTTCGATGGGGTAGCTCATCCGGTGTCATTCATGTGTCATGTGCACTGACCACTCCCCCTCTTGCAGCTGAGTACTGCTCTCTCATAGGGTGGAATGCACAGATCCCTCCTCTGGACTATTACTGAACTCTAGCTGCATTGCTCATTCATGGAGAAGCCTGTGTGCTCAGATTCCTCCATTCCTTCAGCTGAAGACGGCAGAGACATTGTATTTTTGAGACAGAGACTCATCTAGCCCTAGCTGGCCTTGAACTTTTTTTTTTTTTAATGATTTATTTACTTTTATGTTCATTGGTATTGTGCCTATATGTATATCTGTGTGAGGGTATTAAATACTCTGGAGCTGGAGTTAGACAGTTGTGAGCTGCCACATCAGTGCTGGGAATTGAACCTGGGTCCTCTGGAAGAGCAGACAGTGCTCTTAACCACTGAGCTATCTCTCCAGCCCCTGGCCTTGAACTTCTGATCCTCCAGTCTCAACCTGTCAAGTACTGGGTGCAACCACACCCAGACAGGCACTGATGCTGGGACTCCTATGTGGCTCTCTACGTACTGAAGCTGGACCTCTGCATGAACACAAAGTGTGCAGCTTTGGCTAGTCTAGCAGGCCAGCTTGTCCTCAGGATCCCATTTCCACTTTGTAAGGGCTGGGATTACAGGCAGGCTGGTGTTGGGATTTGAACTCTGATCCTCACACTTACACAGCAAGCACTTTATCCACTGAACCATCTATCCAGCCTCCAGACTGACATTTTATTTTCTTTCTTTTTTTGAGACAGGATCTCGCCACTTAGCTAGCCTGGAGCTTGCTATGTAGACCAAGCTGGCTTCAAACTCAGAGATCCTCCTGCCTCTGCCTTCTAAGTGTTGGGATTAAAGGTGTGACATATCTCAAAAATGATTTCTGCCCCTTTTGTCTTTCGTTTTTGTGGTTGACACTTTTGGTTTTAAACCGGAGCACACCAGACTTCCATGTTTCACCTCCGTTAATCCCTGTGGGCCAAGGCCAGGCTCGTGTGGTTAAGCTCCTTCTCCCTAACTGTCCTCCGCAGTTAATCCTCTGTGATCAGAACACGGTGGAACAGTATTAGAAAGTCAGGACAGGGCGGCCTTCGGGAGCCTCTCTCATGGAACCAGCGCTGTCAAGGGAACGTGCACTGTGCAGCCTCACTCACACTTAAGTTCAGGCTGTGAGACTGCCCAGAAAGTGTTCCCTAGAGCAGGACAAAGTGACCTCACAGTGGCAAGTCACACTGACCTGTTCTGCTGATGCTCAAAGGACCCTCAAGAGCCCTGCGTCATCCTAGGTCATTCCAACCAGTGGCCCCCAATCAGCCAAGACAGCTGGTGTGGAGCCAGAGGAAGGCACTTGCCTGTGCAAGGGCCCACGTTCCACCCCCAGCATCGCTCAAACGCAAAGCAAGAGGCCAGGTGTGCCGGTACACCTCTGGAACCCCAGCATCCAGGAGGCGGAGGCTGGAGAGCCAGGAGTTCCAGTCCAGTCCTGGCTACACAGTGAATTCAGAGCTAGGCTGGGTCACGGCTGAGAAACTATCAGTGGTCCTAAATTAGGGCTGTGACAAGTAACCAGACTGTGGTAGCCTGAGATGGGACCCTAGGACAGGAAAGGGACGCTGGCTAAGAAACCAAAGGCACGTGGCCACGGGGAGAGTACCAGCGTAGCAGCCCCTGGTCACTAGCCTGCTTCCTTCCACCATTCCGGGAAATCGAAACTGGCCTAAAAAAATGACTGCCGGGCTGTAGCTCAGGGGCAGCATATTTATGTCACACGCACAAAGCCCTGGATTCCCCCGGGTTGATCCCAATACTGCAGAAGCAGCCACCAAGTAATCCTAGAAGATAAAGCAGGGAGATCAGGAGTTCAAGGTCATCTCCGACCACACAGAGCAAGACTAGCCTGGGCTACGTGACCCTGTCTCGAAAACAAAGAGAACCATCCATTAAAACAGTGTAATCTCCCTTCGTGTCCAGTGATTGGCCCCAATCACCCCTGACCTGCCAGAGGGTGATGGAGGCTGAAGCTGGCAGGGAAGGACTGTCCAAGGTCACCCGTGGAGGGGGCAAGAGGTCCGCACTCAGCTTCACGTCCAGGTCTGGGAAGTGGGGAGTCACACGGGACTCATGTCCCTTGACTAGCAGAAGCTAGCCAAACAGGCGCAAGGGTACAGAGCACTGGGCTCTCTCGCGGCAGCTGCCTATAGTCTGAGTCTTTCATCCCTGGGAGCCTCGGTCTTACCATCTGTCGGAGGGCTGGCATCTGGCACTCAGGGGGGCATGCTCTGGACTGATGTCAGGAATAATCTGAGGGAGACTTCCTTCCCACCACATGAGGAAATGGCTCTCAAGTCCTGGGACCTGGGAGCTGTTTCTACGGTACCCATTCCAGGCCACCCAGTTGCCCATGAGGCTCCTTTAATGGGGGCAGGGTGGCGAACACAGGCATACAGAAGCCTCTTTGTTCCGGTCTTGGTGATGGCTGGTGGCTGGCTCACCCAGGGAGCGGCTTCGGCCTGGTCACCACCCTTCCCTGTAGACACTGGGAAGGGGACAAGGATGGCTTTACCCAGTGACAGCCGCGAGAAGGCTGGGTGGGAGTGAGGCCAACATACTGTGTAGACACAGACCCTGAGCGCCTACATCATCTAGGCTCAGTTAAATCCAGAAGGCTTAGGCAGCATGATCTCCTGACCTTGGTACTGATCCGCACCTTCCTCCATCGCCAAGCCACTCCTTCTAGGACCCACTGCAGCCCCAAGTGTGCTGAACTCTCTCCCAAAGGACAAGCAGCTTGTTCTTCAGTCACCATACACTGTCCTTGTCACAGGCACCAGGGGCCTTCAGAGTCGGGTCTCTTCGCTGTACCTTTAGGCCGGTGTACTGTCCACTCTGGTGGCAGCCTTCTCTGGGCCCTGCTGTCCTCAGTTTTCCCCATCCCCGTGCTCTACCCTGTACCTATTCCTGCTCTCCAGTCAAGGTCTCCCCCAGGCTGCTCTCCTCTGCCACCCGCTCATGTCTTGGGCAGAACCTGGAATTAATCCCTGACCCCACAGCAGCCTGACTGTGCATGGAGCTCAACGGCACAGCTCCTCTGAGCTTAGGAAACCCATCACCATCTGCTCCCTGGCTCCCAGCACCAGAAATCATCTCCCCAGGGGAAATTCACCAGTGACTCCCCAGAGATAAACCCACTGTCCAGACCATGGCTCCCAAGGTTCTGTACCACTTGCCCATCCACATCAATGAACTGCCGCCAGGCCGCTCTGACACCAGCCTCAGGGCCCTTGCACTCGCGTTCTACCCCAGGTACAAGCCTCCTCTTGCATCTCCTTCCCTCGGGCTGTAGCAACCACGACCTTATCTTGATAAGCATTGCATCACACAAGCCGGGCTTCACCAACTGGAAACCTTTCAGCTTGAGTTCTGATTTCCGGGGCTGCCTGGGGCATTGGGAATCGTTGAAGAGACAGGAAGAAGCTGGCACCGTGCCCTAGGCAGCGGCTACCCAGTGTTAACAGACAAATCAGGACGGCTATTTAAATCGATTGAGGATTGTGCAAACACTGCTATCAGGGGATTACTCGCCCTTATCAGCCCAGAAGCCGGTGCAATGGGAGAGCTGGCCACATTGGCCGTGAAGATGAGGCCGGGCGCTGGGAAACCCAGGTCCCAGGCAGGGAAGGGAGGGGGTGGCCTGCCTGACAACACACAGCTGGGCCTACTACAGGGTGTCCACCCACCACTGGCCAGGGTGTGGCTAGAGAGCCTAGGTGAGGGCCAGCGGGCAGAGGCCAACGCTGGAATCTTCTGTTCAGTACTGCTACCAGGAGTGGAGGCCATTGCTCTGCACAATATTGCTCCCAGGGAAGTGGCCAGCTCAGGGAGTGACCCAGCAGGCGCTTACAGAACATCTACTGTCAGCCTGACCAGGGGCTGAGGTAGCCTTGGTCAGTGGTTTAGCAGGCAATGTTGCCCCCACGCCTCTTCCCAGTCACCAGCCCTCTCCCCACAGTCCCAGGAGGCCACAGCGCCACAGCCTCCATGTTCATGACCAGCCAGGCCAGCCAAGGCTGGAAGAACTGCCCAACTCTGGGGTAAGGGCTCCTGTGAGGAGGGATTAGGAGACTCCTGCAGGTGGGGTCTGGGCTCCTCAGCACAGAGCGGACTAACCTCTCCCCTGTGATAGCTCTGCCCTAGACTGAGAGGTGGCTTGATTAGCGGCCTGCACACTATTGGCTTAGGCAGACAGAATGCTTATAATGAGATTGTGGGAGCAAAACCAGATGGAGCCCAGGGAGAACCAAGGGTGCCATGGCCCCCTGACCAGTCCCGGAGCTCAGCAAAGGGAGAGAAGACACACCTGAGCCAGAGGGCTGGAAAGGAGGGATACCGAGCCAGCTGGAGCCAGGCATGCAGCTGGACATTACAGCCATTCGTGTTTCAGCAAAAGGACATTTCCAGACACTTTGCAAGTCCCTCCTCGGAGCCTCCAGTTTCTCATCAAGAGGATGAGCCTCAGTCCTTACGCCTGGCCAGAGAAACACCCAGGACTTCCTAGCACAGTGCCCCATTCCATGCTCACTACTTGGAATTCACTCACTGAATTCTGGGCAGGTGCCCTTGTGCCTGAGGTTGGGGATACAGCAGTGGATGACACAGAAAAAACAATCTGACTTCTGAACTGAGGGAGCTCCAGCAGGGTCAGGGAATCAGTGTGTTTGAGACAGGGTCGCACTATGTAGCCCTGGCTGGCCTGGGTTCACAGAGGTCTTCCTCAGCCTCCCAAGTACTGAGATTAAAGGCCTGCACCACCACACTCAATGAGGGCTGTTTTGAGGGGCCATCACAGAGGGCCTAAGCATGTGGCCTGTAGGTAGATGTTGGGGATCAAATGTGTTGGTGTTCTGAGATGGGGTCAAGGCACATTGAACAGCTTGTACAAGGGCCCTGAGGTAAGAGTGTGTATGTGTGTGTGGGGGGGTGCTAAGAGTGTGTGGCCAGTTCAGTGACAAGTAGGGAATGCTGAGGTTGGGGCTGTCAAATGGCCACCATATCAATAATGGAACAGGGCAGTGGGAGGCCTGGAAAACAGCTGGGAGAAGAGAGTGGGGGAGGGGTGGCCGACTTCTAGAAGAATGCTGAAAGAAGACTGCTGAGGGCGGAACGCAACAGACAGGAACTGGGGGTGATGTCATGGTGCTGGGATTGGATGCTCTAAGAGGAGCAGGTGGGACTCTCATAGCTTGTCCTTGACGCAGGACCACCCTGAGCACTCACAGCACCCACAGTGAACACACACATGCTCACATGCACAAAGGCGAGCAAACTCCAGAGGGACCCTGGCACTCACCAACACCGAGGATGACGAGGGGTGTGTGCTCCCAGCGGGCCAGCAGCAGGAGGTGAACGGAGTTGTGGGCGATGAGGCTGAAACACAGGATCACAGAACACCACTCCTGAAGGCGTTTGCCTGTGGGGGGGGAGAGGAGGACCGAGTGAGCACAGGCTGTGGGGAACTTCAAGGGTGTTGGCATGCACTGTGCCAAGCACCGCCATCCATCCATTTCACTGACAGCACCACTGAGGCCCAGAAAAAAAGCAAAAGCAGGACACTGGGCACAGGGTGCATGCCCCTCAGTCTGGGCCTGCAAGTGTCAATTCTTTACAGACAGGACCGGGCTTTCTGGGGACTCCTTCAGGAACTTGAATGACGTCCTTGCATTTTAACAGAAGTTTCCTGGCACCATCTGTTTCCAGGTTGGTGACTAGGTAGAGGCCATGGCCAGCCTCTGATCCCTCAATCCAGGGACGCCCGCTCAGCCTCCACGAAACAGGACACAGGCCATTGGCCTCAGACCACTGGCACCAGACCTGAGGACTTGGATGTGAGCGCTCCACTTTAAATGCAGTCACAGTTTATAGAAACAAGCTCAGACAAGCTTATCATTCTTGGGGCTTTGTTGGAGGTGTTAAAACTCTGGACATCAGCAGAGCATCCATGGCCTGGGGATGAACCAGAATCTGCCCATTCATGGCCTTCTGTTGCCCAGGTGCAGAAAGCAATGTGTTGCTGGCGGGATCAATAAAGAAAAGAGGCTGGTGAGGTGGCTCGGCCGGAAACGGAGCTTGCCACCAAGTGCAATCACCTGGAATCAGTCCCTGGGCCCCACACGGCAGGAGGGAACTGACTCCTGAGAATCGTCCTATGCACTACAACATGTACCACACACACACACCCAGTGAACAAGAAGGAAATACGCGTAAACGTTTTTTAAAAGAGGAGAAAACATGAGGGACAGGAGTGTCGCTCAGGAGCCGAGCACTAGGATGTTTGAGACGCTAGGCTTATGTTTGGCATCATACAAAAACACAAAGAGGGGTCAGCAAGATGGTTCAGTAGGTAAAGGCGTTTGCTGCCAAGCCTGATGACCTCAGTTCAGTCCCTGGGACCTACATAATGAAAGGGGAGAACCAACTCCCACAAGTTGTCCTCTGACCTTCACACCACGCACCATGGCTGGCACACACGCATGCGCGCGCGCACACACACACACACACACACACACAAAATAAATGTCAGAAAAAATGTAAAGAAAGCCTCTAGACCACCTGAGACTGCCTTTCCATGTATTCCCTTTGATATACCACATTGAGTTATTTTCTTTTGACAACTAATTTTGAAATTTTTTTAAAAAAAGAAATAAAAACACCATGTGAGCGGCAAGCCTTATGCCTGTTTCCCTGGTAGCTGGTCCCAGAGGCTGCAGACCCTTATGCTGACAATGTGACTACTTTCTGTGCTTAGCATCAACCGAGCAATTGCCAGGCACCAGGAATCTGCCCAGAAGCAGAGGTGTGGACAAAAAGATGGAGGGTCTTGCATGTGGACATGTCTGGCCCTCTTTTCTTTGGGAGTAGGAATGTATCCATAACATGTTACACTGATTAAGGGGTTATCAGGGCTACCAACCTTATAGAAGAGGTTGAGTAGTAGTATATTTCTCCTACATTAAAAAAAAAAAGATGGAGGGTCAGAGAAGTCACGGAGGCAGCCCAAGGCAGCTCAGCGGGCCAGCCAGAGGGACGCTGTGGTCTCCTTTCATCTACCCACTGCCCTGCTCCGATGCTCCTGTGTTCTCTCTTCCTTATTCTCTACCACACCATCGTCCTGATGGAGGCCCCTGAAATGGGTTAATGAAGGCCCATGCCAGGCCTGCTGCCCCTCCCTGCCCTGCTCCTGCAGACCAGAGCCTAGACACCTCTACCACACCTCCTCCTGCTCAGTGATCCTGACATCCCTCCACCCCCAGGGCTACAGCCCTACCTGAATGTGAACTCAGGTTACATCAAGCGCCCTCACCAGGGCCCTGCACTCAGTTGGTGTTCAATGAATGCTCATGGAGTGAACGGTCTAATTGCAAACCGTAGAGCATGTGTTCAAGTCCTACTAGTACTACATAGGACATTAGGCTCCACCGGTGTCCATGCAGCAGCCAGCTGCTCCCGACTGCTGGAGCCGGAGCTAAAGCAGCTGTCCCCAGAAAAGGCTGGCACTGGGGGAAGGGACCTCAAGGGTCACACACCCTTTGCCCATATACAGAAGAGGACACCAACGCCAAGGAAGGGCAAGGCCCCCAGAGGTCACAGGAGCAGATCTGGGTCCAGGGATTCCAGTCCTTCTCAACTGTGCTATCTCTGAGCTCTGCTTAGAGTCATGGCCTGCCCGTCTCTTCCGGTTCCTGCCTGTGGGTAGGGCCCAGGACTGAGAAGCAGGAAGCCCAGGGGTGGGGGATGAACACAGGAGGAGGCAAAGGACAGGTGACTCTCCCTGCCAACCTGTTTGGTCACCTGGAGGGATTGAGAGACGAAAGACGGGCAGCGTCACAGCCAAGGATTGGACTCAAACAAGGCACGAAAACATTAACGAAAATGATGACAATGGCCGGTGCCCACTGATGGGAACCAGGTGTGGCTGCAAACAGGAGCCTCTGGTCAGGTTTGCTCTTACGTTTTAAAAACGTGATCTAGCCGGGCGGTAGAGGCACACGCCTTTAATCCCAGCACTCGGGAGGCAGAGACAGGGGGGATCTCTGTGAGTTCAAGGCCAGCCTGGTCTACAGAGCGAGATCCAGGACAGGCACCAAAACTACACAGAGGGGCGCTTTACCTGGAAAAGCAAAAAAAAAAAAAAAAAAAGTGATCTAAACTTAAAACCACATACATCCTAGTTCTTGTTAGCCCTGAGGACACAGGACTGTCACTCCAGTCATGGGTTCCAGGTCCTCCAGCTGCTTTCAGGGCTGTCTGGCTAGCCTCTGTGGTCATGAGTTTTGGAACCCAAAGTGAGACTCAGCCAAGGAAACTGAGGTACAGAGTTGGATGTGGGTCCTTGCCTGGAAAGGGTTAGATCTGGGCTCACAGTTCCTGAGCTGGTCCATTTCTCACCTTGTTGGGCAGAATGGCCCTGAAATCTGAGTATTTCTCTTTAAACTTATCTCACTTTGGACCTGGGTCCAGCTGCAGATGGACCTCAGTTCTGATCTACAAAAGCATGTACAACATGTTAACATGCTGCCAGCACCTCACACCACCCCTGGGAGAGCCAGGACGGTCTTCGCAGCGCCAGGGAAACCAAATAAGTGTCTAAAGTCATGGCTAGGCCATCAGCCTGGCAGGCCCATAAAACAGTCAACTTTACAAATAGGCAGGCTAGGGAGTTGGGGAGGCCTTTACTCAGGAATCAGGGGGTCCTGGGGGTGCTTTACTCAGGACTCAGGTGACCCAACCTCCACCTTAGAGCCTGTCCCTGGCCTGGAGTGGTAGGTGCAGATAATCTAGACCAAGGTGCAACAGTGACTGCCCACTGGCCTGGGTGCCCACCTGCTGGCCTGGGTTCCTATATGAGGTGGGGATGGAGCCTGGGAGAGGAGGAAGGCCCACCCACTTCACAGGGCAAGCTGAGCACCCCGGCCTCTTCCTGCCCCAAATAACCTACAGGAGACCTGTGCACCACAGAGAGCGGACAAGAGGGACAGAGAAGACAGGACCAGACACAGGGACAAATGGGTTGAGGAAGCGGACACCAGGGACATACAAAGACCCAGAGGGAGAAAGACTAGGGACAAAGCCAGACCAAGTGAGGACAGAGAGAGCTCAGCCCAGTGCGGTGGGGCCAGGCCTGGCCAGCGACATCATACCCCAGAGCTATGGCTTAAGGCAGACCCATTTTGGAGTAAAGTTGGGTCCAACCTCAGGCCTACAGGCCAGGCCACTGTCCTGTGGTCCTAAGCACTTCCAGGGCAGAGGGCACTCCCAGCTGCCCTGGCTGGTGGACAGACAGTTGGATTCAGCACCCCCCAGGCTCTGTCATCTTTCCAGTTCGGCACCTGTGAGGTGGCTTACGTGGCAGGTTGTGGCAGGTTGCGGCCGGTGCCTCTGAGAGTTGCCATCTTGGCCAAACAGGTAGGAGGGAGGATCCACCAAGCCCACTAGGCTCCTTTCAAACTCCGGCTTTTGGCTCATTGCTGGGAAATCCAAACCCATAGTGGCGCACTGCTCAAGACCTTCAGTGGCTGCAACCCCGCACAGGTAAGAGCTCAGCCCAATGCCTGAGCCCTCAATAGTGACCTCACTGTGGTCACTGTTGCCTCACTCCTGACCACCCCCTTCTATCCCACTCACCCTGTCCACACTAGGCCAGGTGTCTGCCACCAACACCACAAACAGGCTCTATTGCTGTCCTGGAACTTCTGGCTCACTTATATAGCCAAGGTGAAAGAAAACCAGCAAACAGGAAACACACCCATTTCATCTCTGTCCCGGTGCCGCTGGTAACCCACACAAGAGCAGGGAGGGTTACCATCCTGTGCTAGGCCTCTCCACAGACATGGACAAGGTGGTCCTGGGGTGTCATGGGTTCCCCGAAAGCCAGCCTTTCTACTGCGTGACAGCAACCTAACCCCAAACAGGACTGGCGTTTCAAGACATGAGAGCCTGTGAGGAAAATGCCTGCACCAGTCAGTCTCCAATAAATGCCGTCTTTGTTAATTTACCACGACCAGCTGCCAACAGACGACAAACCACCTTCGGCCCCAGGAATCTCAATAACTCAGTCCCGGGACCCTGGGGCTTCTTACTGTGTTCCAGCCCACAGGTTCCTCGCGCTCCTCGGCTGTGCCAGGCACTCCCACCTCAGGGCCTTTGCACTTGTTCTCTGGACCTCACACACTCTCAAGATCCCTCCTGCTCTTCCCCCCTTCAGCTGGTCCAATGCTGTCCTTTCAGGGAAGCCTGATGTGGGCGCTCTACATGCCACCCGTCTCCCTAATACTTCCCCTGCCGCTTCTGCTTCATGGCACTTGTGACCCTATTTCCCTTATGTGGGGGCTCATCGCCTGTCTCCCCAACCTAAACGACGGTTCAAGTCCTGCCTGCTGCTCTGCCTTCAGGGCTGAGAACAGAGACTGGAATGAATATAATATCAATAGGTACTCAATATACATCAAGTCTGTTCTCTCTGTTTACAGGTCAGGTCTAGAGGGTCAAGGTACCTCTGAGGCCACAGGACTCTGTGGACAGAGACAGACAGAGGGAGACCTACTGAAGTTGGAGGAACCAGTTTGACCAGTCTCTCTCTCCTCTTTCCAGGTCAGGGGAGAAGGCCTTGACTGAGGGTTTGGGGCCCCCAGAGGCTGTCTGAAGCCTTGGGCTTCTGTACAGCTATTCTGAGAACAGCAACCAGGGACTGATACAGAATTATGAAGGAGGGGTGAGGGGCAGCCTGCAGGGAAAAGCAAGAGGAAACAATTGGGACCAGCAGAAAGTAGGCTGTGGAGACAGCCCAGCCGGAGGCACTCTGGATCCCTCCTCTCCGTTCTTAGGTCCTAGGCTAGAAGCCTGAGGACCAGCAAGACAAGGCTTGCTTCAAGCTCAGAGAAGGGCAGAGGGCCAGGCGGATCACAGGGACCGCCTATTGTACCCAAGGCTTAGTGCCACACCGTGAATGTCATTACAGTGGGTGATCGTGGTGACACTGAAGAAGAGAGACTTCACTTTGCCTGTGGGAGAAGAAAGGAAACCCAGGCTGGGGAGTGAAGAGGCTTGGCCCAGACCATGCAGCTAACCACTTATGAATGCCACCAGACTCCCTAAAGAGAGCAGGTCTGGAGGCTGGCTGTTTGTGTGGGCCAAGAACCCAGCAGAACAGACCAAGCACCCAAGACAAGCTGGAAAACCATACATACAGACTGGAAATCCAAGACTAGGGCAGCCCTTAGGGACCTAGGACCCAAAGAGGAGAAGCAAATGGTCCCACGTCACATGCTACTTATAGTTAAAAAAGCACCAAACTCATGCCAGCCAGGGCAGGAAGCCAACGGAGTAGTGGCCTCAGCCCCACCCTGGCCAGGGCTCTGCCCTGC